>JAXIVJ010009475.1:0-50914 GCA_036785665.1 Chirona hameri | reverse complement strand
TCTCCAATATTTCTTCCGTATAACTAACCTAACCTAACCCCGCCATTAACCCTCGCCCTACGGGGGGGGCCTGACTGCCCCCCCCCATCCCTGAGGTTTTTCTTGAATAACTTTTGACACATGCTGCGCATCTTGCTAAAAAATTTGATAGCTGAGTTTACAACAATTATACGTATGCTGCAACAGTGTAATTCAAATTTGTTGAGTAGTTTGGGAGATAATCATGTTTTTATGACGTCATGTTGGTAAAAAACGAGAAATATTTGCAAAATCGTAGAAAACAGAGTTTTAAAGAAACTTGCAAACGCAATTCACCAAAGATACAAAATGGCATTCTCTTTAAAATGGCAATCTCGGATTTTCAACATTTTGGGTTTTTGACCCCTAAAAGAAAAAAACTGTTTTTTCAATCCCTCAAAATCAAAATTTTCAAAGATGTTAGAAAAACCAGAATATATGTGAGATAAATGAGTATGGACAATAGCCATACCAAATTTCAAAGCAATATCTTCATTTTTGACTGAGTGATGGCTCCCTAAGTGTAAGAAACTGATGACGTCATTAAACAAACTTTTTTGACTTTTTTGACAAGATACGAACAAATAATTACCTTGTCTGTATTTCTGAGCTTAAACTGGTCTAGGAACATGCCTTTTTATTTACATTTATCAATTTCTAATTTTGAGGTTTTCTGAAGAGCAAAATTGCTGTTGGCATCGTGGTAAATCCCAGGTCATTCACTTGACCTGGCAGGTGACCCGTTGACCTGAAACCTAAAAATCGCATACTGTTATATTCCTCTCATGACAGGCAACATACTGGTTCTTACCGTATTGTTCTAAGTTGCTTGGTTTGTAAGTTAACAGGTGGGCCTGGCAGGCCCCTGTAGCTCAGTTGGGAGAGCGCTGGGCTTCTGACCTCACCCGGTAGTGGCAGCCCGGGTTCGAGTCGCTTCGGCGCTCGCTATTTGCCCCTGACTGGGATGGCCTGTGACCGGTAGCAGCGATCGCACTCAAGGTCAGGTGACGTCAGAGGGCGGGGCGGACCGTGTCCAGGTATGTTGGGCATGTCAAACTTTCGCTTCTAAATTCTGCCGGACGCCAGGAATTGCTTGATCGGTGGTGGAGTCAGGGCCTGCGCAACAAGCTATGCTTAGCGCGGGGCCTGACCTCGGAAATCCATCCATTAAAAAACATTCGGACTAAATGACCCCCCCCCCCCCCCCCCCCCCCCCTAGGGCGAATGTGAAAAAAGCTTCCGTAGGGCGAACAGGGGCCCGGGAACAGGGGGGGCAGCGGGGGCGCTTGCCCCCCCAACATCTGGACCGGGGGGGGCGGCGCGCCCCCCCCCCCCCCCAACTTTGGTGAGCAGAAGTTTCCCTAAAAATGAGCTCTTTCAATTTTCTTCACAAAAAGTTATATAAAATATGAAAGCCTCTTATATAAAATTATTATTTATTATTATATTTTTTTTTAAAGTTGTATAAAATATGAAAGTCACTTTCATTTTTTCCGTTTTCTTTTATAGCATGTCATAAGTATTATTATGATATAGCTTGGACTTTATAGCAGTATCGTATACCTTTCTTTTCCTTCCTTTTCCTTTTTCCATTGTCCTATGAGATATAATGGAAAACTTTGGTAGCAGTACATTTGGTAGCAGTTGTCTGCTTGGTGCGTCGTCGTTAAAATAACGCACTGACGGCGATAAACATCTGCTGCATTTTGTTTATAAGTTTATCCCACGTCAACGTTACGGATGCGGTCAAACTGCCGTGCGGCCCTCTAGCTGTCCTCTCTGTCTGCTGACGGGGCGGCAATTACAAGCAAGAGTTATCGTACATGTCGTAGGTTACCGTAATACGGTGATGAAGCGGTCGGTGCAGCCCACACTCGCGGGCTTCTTCAAGAAAAACAAACGTAAGGCGTCAGGTACGAGTATTTTATCAGACGACAGGCGGGTTTACAAAGGCATACGGTTCATAGTAGGAAACGGGGGGGGGGGGGGGAGGGTGGCATGACCTCCACTTTTACATAATTTTTGCTTTCTATGGTAACCCGCGCCGTGTCAGGGTGGGGCGTTTAGACACCCCCCCCCCCCTAAGGTTTTTCGAGGATAGCGAAAAAACGGCGGTGCGCCGTTTTTGCCGTTTCAAAAAAGGCGTACGGCGCACAGCGCCGCTTTTTCTTCCGTCTTTTTTGGCACACCTGCTCGGGCATCAATTACCCACATTGTGTGCAATTCTTGACCACAGGTCATCTCAGGTCAGGTCACGTGACCACACCTCCAAATACGTTTGCGGTCGTACCACAGCCACAGTTTTTGGCCGATCGGTTTCAAACTTACAGGATTTCATCAGGTCATAGATACCTACAATTCGAATATCTAAGATGTTGTATATCGGTGACTTAAGGTCACCGATCAGATTATTTTCGTGACCTCCCATTATAATTCAATGGTAAATATGAAAATGTTTCGTTTTCCGGGGATACGCATGATATCAGTCCAATTCCTTCTGGATCATGTTATCATAGGCTATTATTGATGATCCGTGTTACATTTTTGTTCAGTGACCCCTACAGGATCAGCCGAGGTCAGCAGAGGTCACCAACACTTTTTGTGTCAATAACTCTAGATAGAATGAAGATAAAGAAGTGAAATCGGCATCAATGTGTTTGTCTCGTCGAGAAACGTCTCCCAATATGCAACATGACCTACTTGGGTCGCCACTTGATCTTGACCTGAGGTCAAATTTCTAAGTTGACCTAAACTGGTCCAAATTAATGTGATTCGAAGAGCGTTGACGAGACAAACATGATGGCGTCAAAATTATTGTCGTATCTGTATTAGGTAAAAAGTTATTTCCGAACGTTTTGCCAAACAATAGCTATTTTGACATTTGATGAACTCTGGAGCCTAAACTATTAATCTGAGATAACATTTCGTGACACGATATGATTTATTATTTCAAGAGCTTTCGATTGCTTCCTTCCGTTTGTTCCTAGCTATCATAGTTCCCGATATATTTGGAGGTTTCTGGAGAAACGTCCTAAAACTGGAAAATCTGACCTTTGGTGACCTCTGGTGACCTCAATATTGACCTGAACCAAAACATGTTATAATAGTTTCAAAGTTTTTTTTGATGAGCTTTCGAAACGTTTCGGTTTTCCAATGAGGAAAATTTGAGAGCGAAAAGGTGCACCAAGAGTGAGAAGATTGCGCCAAAAAAAAAATAGTTTCGCCCCCCCCCCCAACTTTAAAATCGTTCCCGGGCCCATGAGGGCGAAGGTTAAGTCCGATCGGGACGAACCCTAAGATTCGCTCGTAGCCATTAAGTCCGATCGGGACAAAACCTAAGATTCGCTCGTAGCCATTATGACTAAAAAGAAAATATCCGTCGCCGGGATTTGAACCGGCCACCCTCCGCATCGAAGACGGGCATCTTACCACCAAGGTACTGTGGATTGCGGGTGTAGACTGGAGCATATTCCAAGAGTAGACACACCTGACCTTTGAGAACCTCTAGTGACCTTACAGGGAAAAGGTCACCTTGAAAGTTGTCTTGAAATTCAACCATTCGGTGCATCTTGAGCTCAAAACTACGCATATGACTTTGGTTTGGACAACTGATGGATATATGTGGAGAAAGAAATAAGTTTATCTTTGCATTTCACGAGAAATCGTACGACAGCAGCTGGCGTTCTCGCTCCGCCTGACGCCAAGTACAGTCTCTGACAAAGGGCCACCGCGCCGGCCGGACGACTGAGCGGATATTAACGAGGCGTCGTGATCAAATACTACGTGCCAGAGAGTGCACTTGCCTCCGGCGGCGAGCGTTCATGTCCCGACCGTGGCCCGGAACAGCGGACATGAAACCGGGCCCACTAGTCCTGTGTCGAAATTACTTAACGTGGGGAGGTAATTCTTTCACCACAACCCATTTTTAGGTCTGCTCTACAAATACATCTTAGTAAAAAAAAACATGTTAAAGGTGAACTATTCCCTTTAATATTGATCTGAGCTTAAAACAATTCAGCGATTTCGGTTCATCTTGGCTTAAAATTTCCAACGCTGTCTTTTTATTTTTCGTAACCTTTTTACTTTTTGAGTTAGAGGGCATTTATTTCTCCCCGAAATAGCATTAACTGCAATGGCGGAGGAGGCCTATGGATACAAATGAAGTCGTGCTCTGACGTCATGGTCACCTAGAATCGCCGGATGACTACCTCATATATATCAAGGTACTTTAATATATATATATATATATGGCCTTGGTTCGAGGCTTCGCTTCGAGGCCATAATTTTCTTGAGACTACACCCGCTGTTTTTTTGTGGTGTCCGAATCACTGAAGATTAAATTAGTCGGGCTTTTCAATGTCTTAACACTCATACTTTGGACCTGAAGTGCTGCTTGACTTTGTTCCACAAGGACACAAGTGAAAGTGTTCATATGCGCCGAAAGCGTAGAAGTGCAGCTAGCGAATGGTTATTTGCTGATGCATGATTCTCTAGCCACAATTTTGCTATTTAAATGGTAGCAACACTCTTGTGACTGACATATTGATCTGCCTTGAAGCTTGAGCCTTCACTGCTTGAAGAAGGATACAATGGGACTCCTTTTTGCAAAGTTTTGGAGCTTCTTCAACACAGATGGTGAGTTCAAGTAAATCAATTTATTCTTTGAGTAATTATATTGCTGGTGCCACCCTCAGTGGTATCTGGTAAAGTCAAGGTTTAAGGTTTCTATCACCATTGTTGGTCTTGAGTCATGGAAGCCTGTATGATGTCACTAGATTATGATTTACAGCAGTACAAGATGGTGTGGGGGGTCCGGCCCCGGGGTGGTGATGGCCCCAGGGGTGGCAACGGCCCTGGGGGTGGCAACAGCCCTGGGGGTGGCAATGGCCCAGGGGTGGCAATGGCCCAGGGGTGTCTACAGCCCCCAGTAGGGTTGCAGTGCAGCAAGCGATCAAACGTGAGCAGAGCGTTCCAAACATGGGTACCTGTGACCGTAATTGCTGTAAAGGTTAGGTCAGGTTTGATTATGTTATTACTAATATTACTAATAACATAAACCTGACCTAACCTTTACAGCAACTACGGTAGCAGGGACCCACGTTCAGAACGCTCTGCTCACATTTGTTTGCTGCGCTATAATAGATATTAATTGTAATAGATATTAAATCCTTGTGTGGAAAATGGAATTATATTTTAACTACAATGTCAGGTGAAAAGAGAGCAAATTTCCAGGGAAAAAAATGAAGAGAGCAAAATTCTTTGGACTCAAAAAGTTCAGAAAATGAACAAAATTCCAAGGCTGGAGGGGAATTTATCTAGAACAGGCTGTGATGTGATTCCCCTTGGAATTCTGGAATAACAGAAGTGAGATCTTCTGCCTGTAAATTTCCAGCAGCTTGCCCATTGCAAAATATATTTTTTTGGTAAAATTTTACTTGAACTTTAAATTTTACTTGCTTAATGCCACCTATAAGATGCATAAATTTTGCATTTTCTAGTTTTGTGTTATGCAGTGTCCTAGCATTGGGAAATTTGGGCGGAAAATGACGCCCTATGGATATTTTTCCCCACTCGTTTTCCTGAGTTTTCCTGTGAGTTTTTCACTCCTTATTTTAAAATGTATTGGATAATTGGAACACTGATATCGATTTATGGATGTACTGATAGGGACAGCCTGTGGAGGGAAAGACGGTTTGGGACGGTATGGGTAGGAATTGACATAGGTAATAACTATTTCTGGTGAGCGGGTAATTGGGTATTGATAAAGCTGATGACTTGTTTTTTTTTCGAATTTTCCACTCTTTATACTTATTTTTAGACATAATTTTCCACTCTGCAGCCTGGCTCCAAAACAATCCTAGCACCCTGGTGTTATTTGCTGATAAGCATGAATATAAGGATAAGCAACTCCTTGGCTGGTATTTGATTGCTTTGTATTTTTCAGTCATAAAATACCTACAGCATGAAATGCCCAGTGGTGATAGTTTTAGAGGTTCTGCCTAACACTGCTCCTTGTCTGATGTGTTTGTGTTTATGGTGTTTTGCAGACTACCGTGAGGTCCACATTGTAATGCACTGACTTTTCTCTTTTTTTCAGAACACAAAATATTGGTTATTGGCCTGGACAATGCTGGGAAGACGACTATCATGTATCAGTACCTACTGGGCGATACTGTGCATACATCACCAACCATTGGGTCAAATGTTGAAGAGATTACATACAAGAATACCCAATTTGTCATGTGGGATCTGGGAGGACAAGAAAGCTTACGAGCATCATGGAACACATATTATGCCAACACACAGGTAACAATATCTGCTGGTCAGTTACAGACAGTGCATACATGAAGTGTATTATGCCAACACACAGGTAACAATATCTCCGCTGGTCAGTTACAGACAGTGCATACATGAAGTGTTATGTAACACACAGGTAACAATATCTGCTGGTCAGTTACAGACAGTGCATACATGAAGTGTATTATGCCAACACACAGGTAACAATATCTCCGCTGGTCAGTTACAGACAGTGCATACATGAAGTGTTATGTAACACACAGGTAACAATATCTGCTGGTCAGTTACAGACTGCATACATGAAGTGTATTATGCCAACACACAGGTAACAATATCTGCTGGTCAGTTACAGACAGTGCATACATGAAGTGTATTATGCCAACACACAGGTAACAATATCTCCGCTGGTCAGTTACAGACAGTGCATACATGAAGTGGTATGTAACACACAGGTAACAATATCTGCTGGTCAGTTACAGACAGTGCATACATGAAGTGTATTATGCCAACACACAGGTAACAATATCTCCGCTGGTCAGTTACAGACAGTGCATACATGAAGTGTTATGTAACACACAGGTAACAATATCTGCTGGTCAGTTACAGACAGTGCATACATTAAGTGTTATGTAACACACAGGTAACAATATCTGCTGGTCAGTTACAGACAGTGCATACATGAAGTGTTATGTAACACACAGGTAACAATATCTGCTGGTCAGTTACAGACAGTGCATACATGAAGTGTTATGCCAGTCGATGTAGGGTTTTTGTTGGGTGTATCAACATTGGTACTTTTCAACTGTCATTCACAACAGCTACTTGCCCTTAGTTGGATAACTTTTGATCCCCAAGTTTGACCATTGAATAAACAACTTTGGTGGGAGTGAAGGAGGTGGTGGCATGAGAACATAATGCATGTTTAAGGGAGTGTCCATACTGTTTTGGAATGTCAAACATATTTTTCATACAGTAAGTAGCTTTTGGTTTGATTGTTGGATACAATGAAATTCACATCTGGGGCCCCTAAGTTGAATTTTCGCTTATATTGCTTTTGGCTTATTTTTTCGGTATCTATAAAACGATCGCCACTTTAGTGAGGCTATGTAAAATGGCGCACATAAGACAATACAATTACGGTAACATCATGAATATAGAGGCACGTTTTGCACAGCTTGTTCTTGCCACTGCTAACTTTGTTATGTGCAAGTTTCGTAGCTCTAAATTGATTTCTTCGTCGAAAAATGGCCATCAAGCGTTGCGAGTTGGGGGTTAAGACGGTTCTGTTTGGCTGCTGCATCAGCGCGCACTAGCTGTTTTGTCGAAATGCTATTGGCCGGCGCTAACAATATACTAGTAGTATCATCGATAGTTGCAGTACTTCTAGTAGCGGAAGCCCTCTGGGTCTACCCGATTACTTTTGACTGCCAGTCAGTCCCAGTGTCAAACAAGTGGCCCGTTTCTCCATTTTTTTGTGAACTTGGAAGTTTTGTTCTGTGAAAACTTTGACTCTAAATAATTATTTTGTTTAGTCTGCAGGTGCAAATGGCTGATGAGCATACAACATAGACTGATACTTGACTTTCCGAACAATGGCTGGAACGTGACAGTGATGCGACACATTGTCCAAAAACAATGGTAAGGCTGAACCTCCAAATTCCCAACATTCGAAATTTCTGCAGTGATTTAGGGAAGGAAAACTGGCACTTTTCCAAAAATTAAACCAAAAACTTTGTAAAACTTCCCCAAAAATGTTTTTACGTATTCAGGTTACAACCCCGCCACCGATACCATCGTCATCGGGGCCCTGGATAACCATGGGACACTAAAAACACGTTATGCAAAAGACGGCAGTACTATAGACTGAGACTTGATCCCAGTTTCCCACATACGCATGCGCAACGCATGGCTGGCGGCTATTTACTATGTAGTCCCCGTCCCCCCAGTAAGTCACGTTATGGAAATATCCCAGTAACTCCCGGGTTACCGCATGTCGGGAACATATCCGACTGATTTGTGTGTCTTCGTCTCTGACCATCGCGATACTAAGACTTCATGCGATTCATGCCAATCGTACACGTTAAGGGGATGGATCAGACAACCGGTGGCAGGCAACTTCCGGGGTGGGTGCATTATTTGTTTGCCGGGAGCTTCGCCTCATCGTACATTGCTGATATTTATCGCCAGTGCTCTGCTACTGAAATGTTTAACGTAAACTAGATGGAGTAGGCTGATGCAAGGTGACTGAAATAGCTCAGGATGGGAATTTCTTTCTGATCACGCTGCATGGGCTCTCTGAGCTCTTGGCAGAGCGACGTTGCGTGCAGCTGCGGGAGCCCACTGTTTCGTCACACTGCACGCTTGGCGATGCGGATGAGCCGATGTTGTTTTCGAGCTGTGGCCTGATCTCTTGTTCCCCGTGGGGACATTGCGCAATATCTACTGCGTGCTGCCCGTTCGGTTGGCAAGCCGCTTCGATCCCAAGACCAAATATCGAGGCAACGTAGCCTTCTTTGTTGGAGGGTCCATAAACACTGGGAAACCAATGCAATAAGCATATATTGAATGGCCAATTATCGGGTGGAAAATATCGAACGACAAAATATCGAATTGAAAAATATCGTCCTGGGCTATAATATCGATACGCATGTGATCGAATGGCTAAATACCGACGGCCTAATATTCACAAAAAATGCATTTCGAAGTTAAAAATAAGAATATAACGAAATATTTACGGGAATTATGATCATATTTGATAATGAACATGCCATTAAAGGGAATGTTTCACCTTTCTGCAAGTTGTCAAATATACGCTGGTTGTTGTCGAAAATATGAAGTAAGTGCTGCTGAAAACGATGGTGATATTTTCTCTCGAAAATTCACTTAACTTGATGCAAATTATGTTTCTACATTTGGAATGATGACGTCATTATTGAGCTATAGAGAGCTATAGAGCAAACCTTTACGCTGCCATTTGGCAGCACAATCGTTTTAGACAATTCTGGCGCTTTAAATACAAACATTGTGGACCTGTGTCTTCTCCCGCACAGAACACAATGACGAGTGGGAGGTATTGCGAATTTGCGATAGCTCAATATTTATTTTAAAAAAACAATCAATCTACAACTGAGGCTTCAAACAGCGCGAAAAACTTCAACTTAGACCGCAACCCATCGTGTTGGCCGTTGTTTACATCGTACCCGCCAAGGTTGGAGAAATACAGGTCGTCTGACTTCCAGGACCAACAATCTTGAAGTGGCTATCAGCCAATCAGCGGCTGCACCAGCCTGGATGCATTTAGCAAATTATAAATTAAATAGCTTAAAAACGGTTAAGTTTTGAGGAAAATTACCTTATTAATTTAGATATTTCAATAACGGCCAAAGATAATGGCTATCTCAGTTCAAAACCAATACAAAGGTGAAACATACCCTTTTAAATATTGACGAGTATGGCATTAGCGAACGTGGAAATGGAAAAGGTGCAAAGTCGATATTCCTACCTAGTTCATCCGCGCATCTCACCATTTTACATTATATTCATATATCCTGGCCAGTAACCAGCCGCTCCGCAGCTGTCATGCGTCGTGCCGACCCGCGTACCACAGCGCAGTACCGCGACCTCGATCTGTACCGCGTGTGGGTCACCTGGCTGCCGATGAGTCACCCAGACCCGCCCTCTGGACATGGAGCAGTGACGATAGATGCCGAACTCGGGGTGGTCGGTAATTATCACGTTTACCGAGTGTTGTGTATCCGGTGAATTGCGCGGAGAGTTAGAATTTTCCGGTGTGTTTGGCGACCCGGTGAATTGCGCGGTGAGTTAGAGTTTTCCGGTGTGTTTGGCGAGAGCCTCAAAAGGTGAGCTCAACGGCAACTAGATGCATGACGTTGGTGTTGGCTTTAAAAGAAATAGTTCACCTTCAACATGAGATTTTGAACTGAAATAGCAGTTTTGTACCCCGTGTTGAGAAATCCTTATCTGCAACTTTTCTTGGCTGAAAAGACTCCAGCCGAAGATATGTGACTTTTTGGCGAAGGAATGCGGCGCATATATGATATACCGTACCGTCTGAGAGTGCCAGCACTGGTCTGAGCATGCGCAGACCATTAACGCACACCATAACATTAATAATGTACGACCTTCTGTCCTGAATTGGCGCGATGTAGGACCATTTTTGAAGAGAAAAAAAGAAACTGTATTAAAAAATATAATAAAATCGTATTCTGAAAAGTTTCCGAAGGTGAACTATTGCCTTTAATAAGCGCCATCCAAGTTCATCAGAAGCGACATGGATTTTTGCCATGTTAGTGTAGCGTTTTAGCTCAATTTGTCCCGATTTTGGGCCATTATCGCTCAGAATATCATATTCTTGGCGATAATGGCACACGTAAACTGTACCAATCTAAAGTGGTTCGTTACATCGGAGAAGCCGATAGTATCCCCTATTGAACAAGGACTAGACTGTGGGCGAAGCTGCTGCTGTGTATTAATCATTAACTGAATTACGCTCAGGTGTATAATTTGTGTTGCTATATCCAAGTTACCTACGTCCTACATGTTTTATGAACGAGTTCCAACTCTGTTTCTGTTTTGTGAATGGCCTTGGATTTCCATTTCCGACTCGTCAGCGGTTCATAACATTGCGACTGGCGTCGTCAGGTGTATAACCGGTTTGATTAGTCACTAGACCGATCTCTGTTGCCTCGCGATGACTCATCCGAAATCCTAGCTGTCGGGCTAGCCATAACACAAAATACATTTAAATTTTCTGCCGCACGCATACCGAGGGTCCGTCATTCGGCCGTCCGTAATTTTACTGTCCGTCATTTGGCCGTCCGATGTTAGGTTGTCAGTCATTTGGCTGTCAATTGGCCGTCCGTAATTTCCTGTCGTTTCCCCATTCCTGGTGGGCCGCTGTCGGCTGTTCTGTGCAACAGACTGCGGCCGCGCGGCGTAGAACAGCCGGCGTGGAGCGTGGAACTGCAGCCTTGCACAGTCGTGTGTTCCCATGTCTCGGTCACGCAACTGACCCCACCATGCGGCCTGGTCCGTGTTTCCTCGCCGCCTGTCTGCTCAAGATTGGATCGGGCCGGGCTGAGCCTAGTCGAACCCAGTCGAGTCGAGTCGAGTCGAATCGCACGACGCTTATCGAGTGCGCTATCTTATGTCAGGGCCGGCTGACGGGGCACGGCCGAGGTGCCGCGACCTGTGCTCTGTTCCTCTCCGTCACCGATGGAAAGTGCAGCGGCCGGGATATTTGTTTCACTTGTGAGGAGACTTGAGAATTATCTCTATGAGAAACAAAACAGAAAAGGATATTTTGGTACCGATGGAAACGTTTCGAAGACTAGTCCGTGGAGTTTCGAAGTGTTTCTCTTGCAGCTTTTTTCTTAGTTGCTAAGTTTTCATATTTGCTAGGAAGATTCCAAAGCTTAACAAGTTGCCAGTTTCGGATCTGCCTTCAGTATTTTGCGCAGTTTATGCTTAGTTTGACTTGTGTATTCATAGCGTGCTCGTCCTTCCGTGGAGTAGGGAAAACATATTATTATGAGCGACCCGACCCGACCCGACCCGACCCGACCCGACCCGACCCGACCCGACCCGACCCGACCCGACCCGACCCGGCCCGACCCGTGGCGCCGGTTTTGAGAAGCTCATATCTCAACCGCACGTCCGATTGACAAGCGGGCTTCTTTGCTGAGTAACCCCATCCACATTCCACCCTACCCTGTTTGAGACCAGTGCCGACTCACGTGGGTGACTACCATTGCGCGTGGCGCGTGCCGCTTGAGGGGTGTTGAACAGTATTTTCTCGAAACAACAAAAACAAAACTCCCCAACGGCTGGGCCGATTGTGTTCAAATTTGGTGTGTGGTTAGGGACCTCTCAGCCGCCACTTTCCCCCTCACGTCAGGGGTGGAGGTGCTTCTGCACGTGCACACCATTGTTTTATTTCTCAGGAACGGCTGAGCCGATTGTGTTCAAATTTGGTGTTTGGTTAGGGACTACAAGTCGGGGGTGTTGCAAAAATGAGGTGCAGTCCTATTGTGGCGGCATTCACGTGGCGAACTACGTTTTAAACGAACAGCCACAGAAAGTCGCCTGTGAGTATTTCTAAACTTGAATGCCAAAACTGCTATCCCATCTGACTGCTATGACTCAACGAATCCAAATAAAATGATCGAATGTAGAAATTTCACGAATGCGTGCGCATACCAACCTCACCATACAATATACATTTCCTTCGCGCTCGCTCGTTCATCGCTAACTACGGCGCCCTAATGGTAGTATATACAGCACTATGACGTGTTGCAACACTGCCGTGACGTGTTGCGACACTGAGGTGACGTGTTGCATATACTGCATATAGCGTGTCATATCTGAGCTGATGACGCTGGATGACGCTGACGCGCCTGTGACGCTGGAGAGAGTAGCTCCGTCCGTGTAGAGCGTCACCCCGGCCCGGGGCCGGGGGGCCCGTCCGCCGCGTCTGGCGGAGTACGGAGGAGACACCCGCTGCCTGGCCCGGCCTACCAGGCTCACCGAGCGTGGGACCCTTCAGAGCTGCGCCTCGACTGCTGCGTCACCCACGTCGGCCGCGACCGTCACCTCACCGCCCGATGATGGCGCCACGGGGCCGCCGCTACGGATCGGGCGGGCACCTCAACGTGAGATCACTGATGCCATCTATCGACGACGTGATCGTCACACTGGACTCACGGACTCACGGGCCGAGGAGCCGGTGGCGGGAGAGGAGGTGGCGGGAGGGGAGGTGGCGGGAGGAGCCGATGGCGGGAGGGGAGGTGGTGCCGACCGGGCCGAGGAGCCGGTGGTGGGAGGGGAGGTGGCGGGAGGAGCCGGTGGCGGGAGGGGAGGTGGCGGGAGGGAGGTGGCGCTGACCGGGCCGAGGAGCCGGTGGCCGCTTAACCAGAGTAAGTGGTTAGTACTCTGGTGCATTCGCTTCACTAAGTTTCAGATATGTTTAGTGGAGAACATTCACTGGTATTCAAGCCGTGTATTCCTCTTGAAAGCGCACGGTCCTACCTAGTGTCTACACTGCTCTCACCGGCGGTGCTATCTGCGCTGACTTTGTGACGTAACTGGGCAAGTTCAGACCGCACGTGTCCACCGCCCGTCACTAGAGCGGAAAATGAGGTCAAGGTCACGATACGGTCCTGGCTCCGGCCTTGCCGTCAGTCGGGAACGAACCGATTTGATCCGGGGATGGCTGATCGAACACACTTCTAGCAATGTCTCCCCGCTCCCCAGAAAACACCATGCCTTTCTTATAGACTGCGGTTGCCACTTGTAATGAGGTGATTTGCGAAGGTGGTGGGATGACTGGTATGATTGGTACGATTCATTATTATTGGTACGATTGGATGGTATGTATACCTACCCTACAGAAATCTGATCAAATGACGCTGCTGTGTCGAAATAAAATGTAACCGAAGTGCGATTTTTGTGTCATATTTCGCTATAAATGTATGCAGTATGTATGGCGAAACGGAATACTACCCACGCTATGCTTATCAGTTATCACACCCGAAGATGTGGCTATTTTGACTTCCCTGGTGTTGCTGAATCATGATCGTTCAAGACTGCGATTACCCTGCCATTGAGTGAGTTGATAACCTGGTCTTGCAGGCAGAGCTGTAACTGTAAAAGAAAGTAGGGGACGCTCCCATTCGCCGGCATAGGGGTAGCGGTAGGGCAATGTTGGGGTTTCAGATAGGGTGAAGAGGGCAATCACTGGCGGATCCAGCCTCTCTGTGTGGGGGGTCTTTTTGTGGCAAAAGGATACACAATTTTTTATCCGCGGATTTGGGCCGGTTACCTTATTTTGGTATTGGAGCTTAAAGGGAAATAATGACCTTTTGATTTTGTTAGCAACAATTTCTTAAGCTACCGTTATGGTTTAAAATTATTTTATTTACATTTAAGAATTAAATAAAATAATTCCCAAATTCAAAGTTGTAAGTGTGGAGAAAAAAAACAAGTGCCTTGTGTACTTCATGAAGGTCATTGACATATTCGTCCTTCCCTACCATTGTTTACATTCGAGTGCGGCATTTTTGGAGGCTGTGTGACGTTTCCGATCAAACTGTCTGTGAAGCAATGCGTGAAGCATCCGTGATGCATGACTGACTATCAGTCTAAGTCATGAATAACAACAACATGCAAACTATGCCAACTCGAATGAAATAAGGGCGGAATGATTTGAACCCCAGGCAAGCAAGTAATGTATTCGCAAAGCACTCGGCACTGCGCCACAATAGTAAAAGGCGAGGGAAATGCATATTGGATACAATATTATTGCGTCATAAGTTTCTGAAGTGTCAACTACTATGAAATACAGTGATAAAATACCTTTAATAATGATTAATAATGATTAACAAGAAAATTCAAACTTAAAAAAATGAATAAGTCTAGCTTTCAACTCAAAATCAGATATATTTTGCAATGCTACACAAGAATGGCACCAGTGACGGCATTAACGAAGCTTGCTACGGGACTTGGGTATACTAATCAGAAACAACTCGCCACAAATGGTTAAGTGCGCCGAGAAGCATGACAATGACTGTAAACAAATCGCCGACGCTAAATAGGTCGCCGTCGATGTGCATCGATGAGCTTCCGATTTAATTGCCAGTTTTGTGTTATTGTTTGTTAGTTTTGTGGGGAAAAAATATTAGTTTTCATGATAATATAAAGCATAGTGTTATATACAGCCACAGACAAATTATACAAAACTCCTAATGTTGAAAACAAATGAATCGATTTGCAAAAATTGAGGGTCGCAACCACTAACTATGCCGCCGTTGATGTGCATCGATGAGCTTCCGATTTTATTGCCACTTTTTCCAATCGCTGTTAGTTTTAGAAGATCGCCGGGCATATAATCACAACAAGCAGAACGCACAATATATTTTCCACTCCATTGCGTATAAAAGCAATACGGGGAAAACTCGCAGTTTGATGAGGACCAAAAGTACTTGCAAGTACCGATCGTTAAAAGTGTGGAACGCTTACCAACTATAACTTGAAATATATTTCGGTAGGAAAGTTTTCATGCAAAATGTGATGAATTTACAATATATTTTGGTCTCGTCTGGCGATTTCAAGTGTGGGAAAAGGTCATTATTTCCATTTGTGTGGGAAAAGGTCATTATTTCCCTTTAAGAAATTCACTTCAAATTCACAAACAAAAATTGGCTGGATTTTTCCCCGAAAAAAAAGTGTTTTTTGGGGGGGTCCAAAACACAAAATTTCGCAAATCCGAGATAGCCTTTTTGAAGAGAATGTCATTTCCTTTCTTTTGACGCTTTTATTAGCAATTTGCTTCAAAACTATTTTTACGATTTTTCGAACATTTATCGTTTTTCCACCAAAAATGGCATGACATGACGTCATTAAAGCGTCATTATCTCCCAAATTACTATATCAATTTCATTGGAATTTGGCGAGAAGACTTAGAATTGATGCAGCATAAGGTACTGCAAGTTTCATGTTTATATCTATCATAGTTTTCAAGTTATTGAGAAAATCCGGGAGGGGGCAGATTCTGCCCCCCCCCCCCTCCCCCCCCCCCCCCCAGCGGGGTTCCGCGCCCCGCTGGGTAAGTGTTACTGGTGCTGCTTGAATTGCATCAGGTGCGCTGTTTTGTCTATCCTTGAAAGAAAGAGATACATACAAACTTCAAATTAAATCACTCGAGAGAAGAAAAAAACGTTTTCATGAAGTTTTCTTCTAAGATCATTGTTGTTCACGTTCAGCGCAGGGAAACGCGCGGGGGGGGGGGGGAGGGCATACTTGTATTGAATGCCCCCCCCCCCGATTCCTGTGTGTGTGGGGGGGGTCATTTTCCCCCGATGCCCCCCCCCCCCCCCCTGGATCCGCCAGTGAGGGCAATATAAGGATATATGTATCTGTGCCATTACACTGGGCTAACTCGCGCCGCTGCGTAGCGATAATACCGATTTAAATTGTTTTGATCGCGTTTTTCATGAACATGATCGTAAATATAGACAGAAAATGGAAAATAGTTTTGATCGCGTTTTACATGAACATGATCGTAATTCGTAAACTGGGCCGAAAATGGAAAATCAATCGCTTTTGTTCATTTGTAATACTTAATCACTGTGTTTAGCTTCGCGTCATCATCAAAGATAAATTTCACTCTGATAATGACGAGAAACCGAGTGTAAAGTGTTTTGATGTTGTATTGCATTATTATAAATGAGCAACAGGAGGAGCAAAATTATTTTCCGTTTTCTGCTTCTGTATAAATGCCGATTTCGGCGACTTTCTTTCGATTTGGAACCCGACATGTTGCGGTCTGGGCCATTGCGACTGAAGCGTCGCGTGATGACCTCTCCGCTGTCTCCCAGGGTTTGGACATTACCTCTTAACCCGCCATTGGCTGGGGGGGGGGGGACGTTTTTCGCCCCCCCCCCCCTCTGGTTATCTTCCGAACCAATAACCGCAGCGAGACGCGCAAGGCGGTAATCGAAAGCTCTCAATAAGACGCATCCAAAGCATACACGACATTTTCAAAATAAGGTCACATGTCAGGTCACGGTCAGGTCAAAAATCAAACTGAGATATTTGAGCTGTTGGGCCATACTTTCCATCCAAAGCCTTAGATTGCGGCTATTATCGCACAAAGTGGTGTCGAAGGTATAATACATATCCCACATAAACAAAAGTGAAATTGTAAGCAAAGGTCAAGGTCAGGTCACAAAAGGTCACAGGTCTACGAAAGCCATGCGACACATGTTGTATGGGTTATTTTACACGTATAATTCGATAGTAGCTGTCATTTTCACAATCTGACACCATATAAGGTCAAGGTCAGGTCAAATAAGGTCAAAATTTGAAATTGATAAATATAAATGAAAAGGCTATGCCAGTTTTGTCTCAGAAATACAATGTTGGCATATATTTGTTTGTATCTGGTCACTAAAAGCCACAAACGCAATTCAAAAATATGACGTCATGAGTTACTCATACTAAGGAAGCGATAAGTCAGTCCAAAATAAAGATATTGCTTTTAAATTTGTTTTTTTGTATTGTCCACATGTGGTTCTTCAACATATCTTCCGTTTTTTTTTAATGTTTGCAAATGTAGATTTTGAGGGCATTAAAAAAATACAAATTGGGGGGTCAAAAACCAAAATGTTCAGAAATCCGAGATAACCATTTTGTAGCCCTTGCTATTTGCTATTTTTTTTTTGTTTTTCTATTGCATTTTGCTTCAAATATGGCATTTGTACGGCCTGCTAAAGTTTAGTGCTAGTGCTAAAGCAGGTCATCAGGGGTCTGATGTTCAAGTTTTGGACTTCGCTCCAGAAATTCCCAGATAGCACAGGAACTATGATAGCTGGGAACAAACGGAAACAAGCAATAGAAAGCTCTTCAAAACTGCAATCGACGAGGTGTCTTCAGATTTTAGCTCAGGTGAATAGTTTAGGCTACAGAGATCATCAAATGTCAAAAATATTATTTTTTAGTAAAACAGTTTTCACAAATATCTTTTTGCCTAACATAGATAGGGCAATAGTGTTGACGCCATCGTGTTTGTCTCGTCAAGGTGCCTCACACGATATGCATGAAGGCCAGGTTAGGTCAACTTAGAAATTTGACATATCAAGGTCAAGTGATGACCCAATTAGGTCATGTTGCACATTGGGAGACTGCCTCGACGAGACAAACGCCTCGGTGTCAGTTTCACTTATCTATCTTGATTTTGTCGGAGAGTTATTGGCAAAAAAATGTTGGTGACCTCGGGTGACCTCATCTGACCCTGTAGGGGTCACTGAAAACAAATTTCACCTGGAACTTAAAAAATTGCCTATGATAACATGATCCAGAAGTAGTTGGGCTGATATAATTCGTATCCTCAGAATAGGAAGCATTTGATTATTTCCCCATTGGCTTATAATGGGGAGGTCACGAAATTGACCCGGCCTTAAGTCACCGATATATAAAATCTGAGATATGCGAATTGTAGGTACCATTGCCCTTATGAAATCATGTAAGTACGAAATTGATCGGCCAAAAACTGTGGCTGTGGTACGACCGGGAACATTATTGGAGGTGGGGTCACGTGACCTGGCCTGGTGACCTGAGCTGAGCTGACCCGAGGTCAAATTTTTACACTGGGTAATTGATGTCCCAACAGCTGTGCTAAAAACGGCGACGCTGCGCGTCGCCGTTTTTTTCTCGCTATCCTCGAAAACCTTGGGGGGGGCGTCTACCCCCCCCCCCCCCGGCACGGCGCGGGTTAAGCTCGAATTCCAAAATAACGTGACCGGCCCAAATCCGCGGAGGAAAAATGGGGGTACCTTTTTGCCACACACAACAAAACAAAATCCCCCCCACCACAGAGAGAGTCTGAATCCGCCAGTGCCTCCCACCGACCCCCCCCCCCCCCCCCCAACCGACGGCTGGATCCGCCAGTGGAAAGGACAGCCAAGGAGAAGAAAGCCGTTTCAGATGCGTCCTCATAGTTATCTGACAACAGTTTTCAGTTTCCAGAAGTAGGGGGACGCGCGTCCCCCTGCGTCCCCCCCCCCCTCCCACTCAATGACAGCCCTGCTTGCACGTCAGAATTTGCGTGAAGTGTTACCATTAGAGGGCTCCCCAATTTAACCCTCGCCCGGGTAGGGCATAATCACTACGTGTTCGGGTACGACCCCCCCCCCCCCTTAGCGTTTCGCCCCTAATTGAGCTAGAGTTTCGATTCAAGGACGAGCGTGTTGCTTGTGACGAGAGGAAGCCGTTGATACCCGATTTTAAGGTATTTGGGTCATTAAGTGACCTCTGAGGTAATGTCTGACCGAAGTCATCAAAATTGAAAATGCGTATAAATTGAATTTTATCGAGCTAGAATCGTGAATGAGCATGTCATAATGCTTATTAGGTGTCATAATGCTTATTATTCGAGGTGCCAACTTCACGAAATGTCCTAAAAACTGCCAAATTCCAAAAAGGTCATGTCAGGTCATCTGAGGTCAGTGACCTCGGTTGACCTGTGGATGCGTATGACCCCAGTCGAACATATAATTATCTAAAATGGATCCTAAATTTGAAATCAGCGTCACAAATTGTCCTAGAAACCGCCAGAAGCCCAAAAAAGTCATCTGAGGTCATCGGAGGTCAATGACCTCAGTTGACCTCTGGAAAGGTCAATCGAGGTCACAATATCAGTGGAAACCACAACTGTCACCTGGAAACACCTTTGCATATGCTCCTGAACAACAAACACTCGGAAACTGCACAAGTTACAAGCATCGATCTGCGGGACGCCATTTGCGCCTGGCATGACCTTGAGAAACAGGTCATAGGTCACGGGTCATGTGGGTTAGAAATGCAATTTTTTTCTTCAGATTATGTGTCAAACTTGTAAAAAGTAGGGTACTGAAAGTTTCATCGCAATCGGTTAGAAACTACGCGAGTTATTCCAGAAAAAACGAGGGGTTGCATCCACCCCCCCCCCCCTTACCCGGGCGAGAGTTAAAAAATGAGCGGCAAGTACTCGCGATGTATGCAACGTTCCTGGTCGTTTCCTCATCAGCAAACAGTTTGTTCTGTTTCAGGTTGGTCTTACCGACCTTTTTGTCATGTACTTGCCGTCGTGAACAGAGGCATCGTTCAGTGTCGTAGTTTGACTGACATCTGTTCTGTGTCCTTTTTCTGCAGTTTATCATCTTGGTGGTGGACTCGACGGACCAGGAGCGGCTCCCGGTGGTGAAGGAGGAGCTATACAAGATCCTGGCGCATGAGGAGTTGACCAAGGCCTCGCTGATGGTGCTCGCCAATAAGCAGGTATATGAACGCTGGTGTTAACAGGTCCGGTGATAACGAAAACCTGGAGCTTTTAACAAACGGCTATATTTATGAGGAATCATCCAATATATTGTTAGTATATTTTTGACAATAACTTACGTGAACTGTGGTCAATTGACTGTCTTTCCCTGGATGGTTTTATGATGCCGATTTGTAAGTTTTCCATCATTTTAGCGGCGTTTCGTCAGTTTGTCACCCCAGAGTAGACACTGTGTGGACGTAGGCCATTTCCCTCATCATTTCCACCTCACGGTTCGAAGGCGTCACATGCCGCCTTTGTTGCTGGGTCGGCTGCCAATCAGATTAAGTGGTAGCTTATCTTCGTGTTGTGTGGTATGTGTTTTTGTCGATCTGTTATTACATGATTGCTTTTTCCAGTTGGCTCACGCGATAAGAAGTGTGTGTCGCACAGTGGTTCATCGAACGTTTTTGCGGTTGAGATAATGGTTGGCCAGCTTGTCTGTTCGGTTTGGCGGACTGTCAGTGTCTACGTGACCTGGCGTTTCGTAAGAGTTTATCAGGCCGACTAAGGCCGATTGTTGGTGGTGAGCTAATGTCTTCATGTCACGTGGGTAACAATTGGTAGAGTTTTATTGTGGACAAGGCAGCGGTAGATGTTAAGGCATACTATCCAGTCATGAACAAGTCGTGGTCATCGAGGCCAGAATTGAACGTTCAAAGTTTCAGTGTATTTTTTTGCGTTTCCTTGCGCGTTGTGTCTACTTTCAAACTGCGTTGCCAGTGCGTGCTGTTTTTTCTCGAGTGTATTCATGATAGTGTAAGGGGGTTTCGGGTGTTGTCCATCTCGGTATTCTGCGCAAACGTTTAAGCATATCTTCACAATACAGCGTTCAGGGACCTGGAGATACCCATGGAGTTTGAATACAGGTTTCGTCAAAAAAAATGCATCGTCCTTGCTGAGGCGGTCTTTTAGCACTAAACTATGGCAGCTTCGCTGCTATCTTGCAGGCTGCACTATCTCATAACCCCGTGACAATGTCATCTGTGGAGGCCATGTGAACAATACGCTTCAGAATTTCATCCACCTGACTATATGTAACGCCTTGATATATGTTAACCTGGCAGGACGTGACACTGATACAGAGGGTGTCGCCTGTCCCCCTGTGCCTCTCCACCTGTTGAACATAACGGTCTGCGACTAACGCTACCTCTGTCTGTTCCAGGACGTGAAGTCGGCCATGTCGTCGGCGGAGATCAGTCGGGAGCTGAACCTGACCTCGCTGAAGCGTCACCACTGGCGGATACAGGCCTGCTGCGCGCTCACCGGCGAGGGGTGAGTGGTTTCCCAGCGCTTCTGCCTCCTGGCCGCTCCTGCCGTCTCCTGGCTGTACGGCCTGACGTCTCCTGTCTTTAACCCTATTCGTCCTGGCGTCTCCTGGCTGTACGGCCTGACGTCTCCTGTCTTTAACCCTATTCGTCCTGGCGTCTCCTGGCTGTGCGGCCTGACGTCTACTGTCTTTAACCCTATTCGTCCTGGTGTCTCCTGGCTGTACGGCCTGACGTCTCCTGTCTTTAACCCTATTCGTCCTGCCGTCTCCTGGCTGTGCGGTCTGACGTCTCCTGTCTTTAACCCTATCCATGTTTCCCTTTTGAGTCCTATTGTAAACAGTATACAATGTTTATTTTTGGATATGGATATTGCGAGTCACGGTGTTTATGATGATGTTTGGGGCTTTGTGCGCACCGACTACTTGGCCATTTGGCGCTCAGATTACGATGTTTATCATCGTAATTCAAATTTAATGACATGCCTTGTTCTAAAATCATTTTCGATCATTGATTAAATAAATACGTTGCAGGGCATTTAGAGAGTGCCTCTTCTCGGGCATATAAAGGCATTTTCGTAGATATTTGTGCACTTTTTGCAAACGATACTTTTAACATAGCTCGCACGCAAGACCTCGCACAGTGGTAATGGAGAAAATCAGGCTTCCAAGCGTTGTCCTGTCATTTTCCTACTGTTCAGTCATGTCCTGAAGTCGTTTTTAGCCACAAAAGATTAGCAACTCGGTAGTCCCGCGAGTTGCAAATCATATTTCCTTAGTGGAAAGGGGAAAGGTAAGCTTCAACTGGTCAGTCCCTGATCGATTATTAGTGTTCTGGGTTTCTTTTGTGACCGTAATATTTGTTGTATAGAGCCAACATTACTCAATTTCACATGCAGTAGATATAAACTACTAAATGCAATGATGCTTTGCAATGATGACCAAGCATCTTTGCACATATATACAAAGTATATTTCCCTTTTCGGTACACTTCCCCTAGGCTTAGGAAGTTCGCCTATAATGCCGCCATCAGTAGTTAGGTGCACGTTGTTCGTTGATAACAGCTTTTCACATATAAAGCATGTATGTGATGAAGTACGGTTAGCACGCACAATTAAACTTAATATAACTGGGTTATATCGTGTGATAATCATAGTCGCCTACATGGAATGAGGCTAATCTGACGTCACTTCACTCCTTCCCCAACCTCCTTTATTCATGCTCTTGTATGCGGGTGTTGCAGGTTAAACCAGGGAATGGAATGGATATGCGACCGAGTGCGAAACAAATGACTGCTGATTCCTTAGAACTGTTCAGAAGCTGACTCGTCTTGTGCGGCGCGTGATTTCGGGCCGATGACGTCACCGACCTCCGCTGCTGACGGGACCGATGCCGCAGTGACTGATGGCGTGGCCGCCTCTGCGCCATAGCCGCCCCCTGCAGTGTGTGGAAGATGGCGTGCTCCGCCAAATCCACACCGTGCAGTGTGAAGGGAGGCGTGTGGCCATGGGCCACTGATGACAATCAGAGACCCCGGCAGGCCGGCTGCGAATGGCTGAAACGGCGTACCAGGACGTGGGCCGGACTCGTCGGCCGCTTACCTTGCCAGCTTTACTCACGCTCTACATTCGCTGTTGGCACGCGACGCGGCGGTCTACGTGCTGGATGTGTCTTCCTCGCTCGAGATCTCCCTATTTGAAATTCTGTCGTGTCCGGGGCTCCCGTGCGATTGAGTGTCCTACCGCCGCGATTCCTCCCGAGTTTCGTTCACTCTGTCACAATGCCAAGCACTCTTCTCTCTGGTGTCGTGCTTGTCGCGTGATGCAACGACGCTGTCTAACCGTAAATATTCGTGACTTCGAGCTGGTTGCATGTATCCAAATAGATTATCTACGAATGTTCGAATTCATGCAACCCAAAACCACTAAAAATGTTTTTTTTATGGAAAACTTGTCTAAAGTCTCCGCGGCTTTCTCTAGAAAATGTTCATTCAGTGCATGAATTCCAACACTCGCAGTGTCGTCGATTCTGCAGTGTCAAATCGGCTTGTGATCTTAAGTCGTCAGAGGTTATGACGCGATGTCACGGACGTCACGATGCCACGACCGACTCCCCCCCCCCCCCCCCCCCCCCCCGCACGGTCGACCCCCCCGACTGGGCGGCCTCCATTCCTCTGGGGGTACTTTCGTTCCTCTGGGGGGCCGTTCCCCGGGTGGTCACCGTTACTCGAGTCTCTCAGCGCGCTTTCTGGGGACGATTGACAAAGTCGCCCATCTGTCCAGTGAACTGGGTCGCCCCAGTCCATCTGGACCGCGCCCAGGTTGCCTGGGTTGTCCCCAGTCTGACTGAGTCGTCCTCAAGTCTGCCCGAGTCGCCCCAATTTCCCCCGGGTCGTCTCAGTCCGCCTTGGCGGCCTCAGTCCGCCTGGGGCGCCCTCAGTCCGCCTGGGGCACCCTCAGTCCGTCTGGGTCGCCCACAATCTACCTGGGTCGCCCACAATCTGCCTGGGTCGCCCCCCGACCGACACAGAAACTAGTCGACACGACCTGATCGCGAGCGACCGCCGGCCGACCGACAGCCGGCGCGCATCGAATGTGATAGCTAGAGAGGACGCGCCAATGCAATGATGTGATTGTGTACTGTGGTCTCGCTGTAAATATATCCATATTGCATCCATTGCGCCAGCGACCCTCATGAACGCATATAATTCAGCGTAGCGTAATAGGCTCACGTTTCCCGGACTTTCCGCCCGACAGGTCCCAACACAATAAAGTGCACTTGCTTTGTTTCCGGGTCGGCAGCGTCAGCAGAGGCCTGCCAGTGCATGTCCGGTTCGGTCCGGTCACAACATTGTGGCCATGGTTTTAGTTCCGTCGGAGATTGTTCATGTCTTGGGCGGTGTTGTCGGTTGAAAAGGATTATTTTTCCATTTATGTCGATGTTGAATGACAAATATAGATCGTACCGATGTGATATCGGAGCTTTGCCGTGAATGCGTTGTGGTCGGAGTAGGTATGTTGACTTATGATACACGCCACTCCTGAGTTGATTCTGAGCTCGACTGGAGAGAAACGACTTTCAACCGCAATCAGATATAGTTTCTTGGTTTTGTCAGCGGTTACACTGGATCTAATCAACACGTTTTAGTCGTGCCTGATATCCATCGCAAGACGCAAAGTGTTTTGTGACCGCGGCGCGACGAACGACCCAGACTCATGATTGTTGCGCAGTTGCCTCGAACCGACATGCCAGGCTGTCGTGTATAGTGCTTAGTACTTGCATCACTCACGTCTCACGAGTTCAGACGGTCGTCAAGTTAACTTGCGCGTCGCCTTCCATAAGAGGTAGCGTGTTGCGCAGTTGCCATGTAACAGTTGACATAGTGATGTCATTTTCCAAAAATAAATCATGACCGATTCCAAACCGATACCGAATGGGAGGCATTTCGGTTGACCGAAAACCGATCGATTTTGGTTGAAGCCAAAAATGTCCAAAATTTGACCGATTTTCAAATTGTATACTTATTTATGTAGATAACACACTGGCAAAAATAGCTTTGTTTAACATCATAAAACACACATGTAGGTACAGTTTCCAAAAAGACAGTATAATTGTGAAAAGGGAACCAAATACATTTACAAAGCAAAGTAGTGGACACTGCAAGCAAGACCGAAAGCACATTGAAAACAGGATGGAAAGTGTGACTTCAATCATTTCATATTAATTTGCAGCATAACACATTACATAAATGCATACATAGGAAGAAATCAATTTTATCTGGCCAAAGTTGGAGGAGCATACTGGTTACTGGTTTGTGCCTGCTACTTAAGATGGTATACAATATTTATTTTTAAGGACCTCCCTACCTCTTGTGAGCAATATCTTCGATCTTGATATAATAATGATGTGTTCTATTTAGTATTTACATTAATTGATTGAATTTGGAGCAAATTTGCTGGATGTAATGTGTAAGTGACAAAAAAAATGTTTAAGATTAGGCCGACCGAAAAGTGTGCAAAAATGTATAAGCCTGACCGACCGACCGATTACCAAATCGGTCACATTTTTCGGTTACCAAAATTTCGGTAACCGATTGACACCACTAGTTGACAATGCCCCGGACGATTAATCGTTGCGATAACCGATAACGGTTAATCGTTTTTTATCGTCCGCTCTTATCGCCGGTTATCTTAGGGAAGTCGGTACACTACATTCAACGGAGATCAGGAAAAATGGCGGAGTTGTTAGTACAGTATGTCTCAATAATAAGCGGCTCGTATACAAGCCCCGTCACATTATCTGCTGTTATTTGCGCAGCGATGGCGATGATGCCTTGGTACCTTGGGGCAGGGGGGAGGTTATATCAATTATGTCTTAGTAGAAAGGGAACATCCGGGTCATGGTCCCAATACATGCTCATAGACATGTGGGACCTGGGATCATTGTGAACCTGTGTGAAGGCCAGTGAAAAGCAACAAGTGATTACAGGAAACTTCACCTTTAAAAAGCTTTAAAAAATATCAAATGATTGAGAGAAGTTAGAAATTAATTATGTTACTAGTAAGCCATACAAATATATATAAACGCGGAAAAAGCAAATTATGTCAGTTATTTGGTTCCAATTCAGATTTTCCTCTGAATGGAGTGAATTAATGCCAAATAAGATTGCTAAGAAGCATGCAATGTCATCGTGACAACATCTGCACGTGCGTGACGTATAATTTCACAAAGAATATTGCTGAGAAGTGTTTATAGACGATTATCACGATATATATCAAAAGTTAATTCGTGCAATGAAGAGAATAAGGTACTGAAACAGCATGTGTTCTTGTCCAGCGCTATATATTTCAATGTTTGCAATATTTATTCCCCAAGCCATACGTCATAATCATACATGAAATCAGCCAATCAGCAATGGGAGACACGACGGATACTCGTTCCGGCTTCTAGGACTCCGGTAAGCCAATTTTAATTAATTAGGGGGTTTCTATGAAGATGTGAAAGCTTCTCAAGTCAATTTTCGAGCATGGGGAACAGCTTGGCTATCTCAACTCCAAACCCCATGGTGAACTGTTCCCTTTAAAATAGTACCTGCAAAATGTCAACTAGGTACGTTTAATCCCGTCAGTAAACTGGTAGTACACTTTGTGTCCAGAATAACATTTATTGTTACGTTAACTTCATGCCTCATCACAGCACCTTACATCAACTAATACTATCACAGTGTTAGAGAAGAGTACATTACCTAATATGCTCAGTTATCAGAAACATGAAAACTTGTCGCGTCACACCCGCACTATTTCTCACCCTCGCCGCAATACTGCATAGCTCGCGTACACGATCCTATATATCACTGTTACCCCATTGCCTTCCCTTCCCTGATCACAAACATCAGACTACCTGCAGGAGGCAAGAGCCACGCGCTCGGCTGGGATCAGCAGTGGCGAGCGCACGTATCCCACGACTCTGCTACAGCGACACACTATCCCTGTGCCTGACATCAGTGCTCTTGCCGCACACTTCTGACTTCACACTGGCCACTTATGGCAGCTCTTGTCGGACTCTCCTGGGCCCAATCTTACCAAATGCCGGGTCTGCGTAAGTACGGCATGCCGTGAATGGAGTGCTCAGAATGCCGCACTTAGGAAACCACGGCGTTTGGTTTGTTCAGGCCCATTGTCGAAATAGCTCAGTCGGGAGAACACTAAAACGCAGCTCGGGAAGTCCCCGGTTCGATCCCGGGTTTCAAAAGTTTTGCAGGCCGGCGCACCAATATGCCGTACTACGGCATTGATAATGCGACCACGGCACTTGGTAAGATTGGGCCCGCCCGAGTTCCATTCCAGTAAACCCGGCGGGTCGCTTCAAGAGGTCAGAGACAGCTACGCCTTCTGCACGGTATCGTACAGGTCGAGCCGACGCTGTCGCTGCAGAGGGATGTTCTCTCGAATCCGCTTCAGGTCCGCCAGATCTGTTGGTGAACGTCACTCGTCACACATTGGTGACAGACACCGGAAATGGGAACAGGTGGAACGGAGAATCACCGCTGTAAGCCCGAAATGGGCAGGCAAGATAAATCAAAGATTGGTAACCGAGTCCAGGTGTCCGATATGAACCTGTCCAATACGGAGAGGAGCCGAGGTAGAGTACAACACTGGTTACGCCCAGTTACATGGCAGGTACTTTTGAAACTAGTGTAGTTTTGGCACCAAGCGACTACAAATTCACGAGCAGTCTCCAACCTAGTGTCTATGCAATTTACGCATACTGGTTAGTTACTCGGGAAATGTCCTTTGGAGGAACCCTACCCAGAACCTATTTACAATGATTTCGAGTTTTTAAACAGCAGCTTCGACGTACCGATATCGGCGTAGACGATGGTTTCTTCTGTCTCTGTGGAGGCAACTACCTCGCCCCAGGGCGACGCCACCAGTGAGTGGCCCCAGGCCACGTAGGAGGCTGATGTGTCCCGTGCCGGGGACACCAGTGCTGTGTATACCTGTAACAAGCCACACCGACACACGTCCATCTGAATGGCTGGAGGCTGCAAGGTTCATAGTAAAACTAAAGACAAAAACAATCCACCGATCGCAGATAACGCCATCGACATAGGGTCAAATGAAAGGCGAGTCACATAATGTAATGCGTAAATAGATGATTGAATGCATTGCAACACTACCTGGCCGAAACACGTGGTGAAATATGAAGGGTTTGCGCCCATTGTCCGTGAAATCGTCAGTTTGGCTACTCGAAACTTCAACTAGCTGTGTAGGCACGACAACGTATGACGATAGTGGTGCCATCTATTTGAGGTGGTGCCATCTCTTCAGGCTTGGACAAACACTGGCAAAAGTTTCCCTGTCAATATGTCCCCGCATCATAACTATAACCAGATATATTAGCACTTAGATATGTTCCAATTACATAACACCAGTAAGGCGCCATAGTTGGCGATGAACGAGCGAGCGCGAAGGAAATGTAGGGGAATTTCAACTCGATCGGGCAAGTAGTTTCTGAGATCCAAAAAAGGTGCGCACGTCCAGAGGCACCCACCTTTGACTTGTGGGAAAGTGGGGGCTGAGAGGTCCCTAACCACACACCAAATTTGAACACAATCGGCTCAGCCGTTCCAGAGATAGAATAGGGGTGTGCACGTGCGCACGTGCAAAGCCACCCTACCCCGGACTTATGGAAAGGCGGCGACTGAGAGGTCCCTAACCACACACCAAATTTGAACACAATCGGCTCAGCCGTTCCTGATATACAGAATAGGGGGGGGGGGTTGCACGTGCGTACATGCAGAGGCACCCACCCCCGACTTGTGGGAAACTGGCGGATGAGAGGTCCCTAACCACACACCAAATTTGAACACAATCGACTCAACCGTGCTTGAGATATAGAATAGGGGTCCGCACGTGCGCAAGTGCAGTCACCCCACCCGTGAGTTGTGTGAAAGTGGCGGTTGAGGGGTCCCTAACCACACGAAATTTGCACATAATCTGCCCAGCCGTTGCGGAGTTATTGCGAGAAAATACTTGTCAACACCCCTCACGCGTAGTGGTAGTCACCCACATGAGTCGGCACTGGTATCAAACAGGGTAGGTTAGATGGGGCTGATCAGCAAAGAAGTCCGCTTGTCAATCGGACGTGCGGTTGCAGAGATATGAGCTTCTCAAAAGCGTCGCCACGGGCCGGGTCGGACCGGTCCGGGCCGCTCATAATCAGATGTTTCCCATACACCACGGAAGGACGAGCGAGCGCGAAGCGCTCGCTCGTAATAACGTCATCTAATCAGACTCGTTGTCTTATATAGTTCCGGACCTTGTAGGTAATAATTGTCACATGACTCATCGTAATATCATACGATCGTCTACAGTTTCGCCGCTGGATGGCTCATCGTAATATCATACGATCGTCTACAGTTTCGCCGCTGGATGGCTCATCGTAATATCATACGATTGTCTACAGTTTCGCCGCTGGATGGCTCATCGTAATATCATACGATCGTCTACAGTTTCGCCGCTGGATGGCTCATCGTAATATCATACGATCGTCTAGTTTCGCCGCTGGACGTACCTGGTTGTCGACAGAGCGTGCTCTGGCTAGCAGCTCCCAGTGCGCCGGGCCTGTGGTCATGTTGAACGCACCCGGATACAACAGCAGCTCACAACCTGTGGAGGCGAATGTCGTGCGTATTGCACAGCTGAGACGTACAGACGTGGTTACCAGTATCATGGGTTTAATGTCGTTAAAGATACGCGTGTGTGGCTTGCCTACCACTATATGGCCTGTTAGTAATCTTGTAATATTGGTTTTATAATCTCAAAGAAACGAATGGTGACAGACTTGGGCACCCACACGCACCCTCACGCACGGGCACCCTCATGAGCTGCAGGCCACCTTTCTCTTGCAACGGTTCAAACCTTCACACCCAGTCATCTCAAACCACATGCAAAACCCAGACTGCTGTCGAACGCAGCCTCCCCTCAGACTAACCCTGTCTGGCGAACCCAGACTGCTGTCGAACGCAGACTCCCCTCAGACTAACCCTGTCTGGCGAACCCAGACTGCTGTCGAACGCAGCCTCCCCTCAGACTAACCCTGTCTGGCGTACCCAGACTGCTGTCGAACGCAGCCTCCCCTGAGACTAACCCTGTCTGGCGAACGCAGCCTCCCCTGAGACTAACCCTGTCTGTCGAACGCAGCCTCCCCTCAGACTAACCCTGTCTGTCGAACGCAGCCTCCCCTCAGACTAACCCTGTCTGTCGAACGCAGCCTCCCCTGAGACTAACCCTGTCTGTCGAACGCAGCCTCCCCTCAGACTAACCCTGTCTGGCGAACGCAGCCTCCCCTCAGACTAACCCTGTCTGGCGAACGCAGCCTCCCCTCAGACTAACCCTGTCTGGCGAACGCAGCCTCCCCTGAGACTAACCCTGTCTGGCGAACGCAGCCTCCCCTCAGACTAACCCTGTCTGGCGAACGCAGCCTCCCCTGAGACTAACCCTGTCTGGCGAACGCAGCCTCCCCTTAGACTAACCCTGTCTGGCGAACGCAGCCTCCCCTCAGACTAACCCTGTCTGGCGAACGCAGCCTCCCCTGAGACTAACCCTGTCTGGCGAACGCAGCCTCCCCTGAGACTAACCCTGTCTGGCGAACGCAGCCTCCCCTGAGACTAACCCTGTCTGGCGAACGCAGCCTCCCCTTAGACTAACCCTGTCTGGCGAACGCAGCCTCCCCTCAGACTAACCCTGTCTGGCGAACGCAGCCTCCCCTGAGACTAACCCTGTCTGGCGAACGCAGCCTCCCCTCAGACTAACCCTCTCTGGCGAACGCAGCCTCCCCTGAGACTAACCCTGTCTGGCGAACGCAGCCTCCCCTGAGACTAACCCTGTCTGGCGAACGCAGCCTCCCCTTAGACTAACCCTGTCTGGCGAACGCAGCCTCCCCTCAGACTAACCCTGTCTGGCGAACGCAGCCTCCCCTGAGACTAACCCTGTCTGGCGAACGCAGCCTCCCCTGAGACTAACCCTGTCTGGCGAACGCAGCCTCCCCTGAGACTAACCCTGTCTGGCGAACGCAGCCTCCCCTTAGACTAACCCTGTCTGGCGAACGCAGCCTCCCCTCAGACTAACCCTGTCTGGCGAACGCAGCCTCCCCTCAGACTAACCCTGTCTGGCGAACGCAGCCTCCCCTGAGACTAACCCTGTCTGGCGAACGCAGCCTCCCCTCAGACTAACCCTGTCTGGCGAACGCAGCCTCCCCTCAGACTAACCCTGTCTGGCGAACGCAGCCTCCCCTCAGACTAACCCTGTCTGGCGAACGCAGCCTCCCCTGAGACTAACCCTGTCTGGCGAACGCAGCCTCCCCTGAGACTAACCCTGTCTGGCGAACGCAGCCTCCCCTCAGACTAACCCTGTCTGGCGAACGCAGCCTCCCCTCAGACTAACCCTGTCTGGCGAACGCAGCCTCCCCTGAGACTAACCCTGTCTGGCGAACGCAGCCTCCCCTGAGACTAACCCTGTCTGGCGAACGCAGCCTCCCCTCAGACTAACCCTGTCTGGCGAACGCAGCCTCCCCTGAGACTAACCCTGTCTGGCGAACGCAGCCTCCCCTCAGACTAACCCTGTCTGGCGAACGCAGCCTCCCCTCAGACTAACCCTGTCTGGCGAACGCAGCCTCCCCTCAGACTAACCCTGTCTGGCGAACGCAGCCTCCCCTCAGACTAACCCTGTCTGGCGAACGCAGCCTCCCCTCAGACTAACCCTGTCTGTCGAACGCAGCCTCCCCTCAGACTAACCCTGTCTGGCGAACGCAGCCTCCCCTCAGACTAACCCTGTCTGGCGAACGCAGCCTCCCCTCAGACCAACCCTGTCTGGCGAACGCAGCCTCCCCTCAGACTAACCCTGTCTGGCGAACGCAGCCTCCCCTCAGACTAACCCTGTCTGGCGAACGCAGCCTCCCCTCAGACTAACCCTGTCTGGCGAACGCAGCCTCCCCTCAGACTAACCCTGTCTGTCGAACGCAGCCTCCCCTCAGACTAACCCTGTCTGGCGAACGCAGCCTCCCCTGAGACTAACCCTGTCTGGCGAACGCAGCCTCCCCTCAGACTAACCCTGTCTGGCGAACGCAGCCTCCCCTCAGACTAACCCTGTCTGGCGAACGCAGCCTCCCCTTAGACTAACCCTGTCTGGCGAACGCAGCCTCCCCTGAGACTAACCCTGTCTGGCGAACGCAGCCTCCCCTTAGACTAACCCTGTCTGGCGAACGCAGCCTCCCCTCAGACTAACCCTGTCTGGCGAACGCAGCCTCCCCTCAGACTAACCCTGTCTGGCGTACACTGTGGCCATGTCGCTGAAGCGCAAATCGTAACAGATGCCGAGACCGACGCGGCACCAAGGCGTGTTAAATGTGGTGAGCGAGGCGCCTGCCTTCAGTGTCTCGGACTCCTGGAACCGGATCTTCCCGGGGATGTCGATATCGAAAAGATGCACCTGGCGAGGAAGCAAACAAGGAGGCGATGAGAAAGGTAGACATGAAACAGATGTATTAGGTCCCTCCTGTTCGTGGATTGTGTTACCAAGTCAAGTGTACGCAGATAGAACACATGATCAGATAGCACGGAACAAAAACAAAAGACAACCAAACCAATGGGTACCATCAGCAAAAAGGAACAATCAGTGCCACCAGCTAAGATAGTACATAAGAGGTTTGAGTAATAAAACAAAAACAGACACAAACAGCGGTTGATGGGCGATAGTTTAGCGTTATTTCGTTGAACGACAGTGCCGCCTAACAAAAGGTACGCTTTGAGAATTCAGCACAGATACAAGGAAGGTGCAATAGACCCAAGTCGTCACATGAGTGGCGCACACAGACATCACCAAAAGCTTCAGGAGGTGAGGGGGATGAAGGAGGATTATGATGTTTGCATCACAGGAGAAGAAATGTAACGAAACAAAATAGGATCCAATATTCGAAATGTGTTTCAACAGAGATAAAGTCTCCCACAATATGTAGAATAGTTCGATAGCAATACATGAGACAAATGAGTAATGACTGAAGGATTCAATGTACTACAGTTCTCGCTGTCGTTTAGCACGGGGATCGGAGGACTCGCCTTACGGTGTTTGGCAATCATGGTTCCATCCGGTGCCCAGACCGTGGACGTGTTGTACAGCGTCTCCCCCTCATGCTCCGGAATGGACCCGCCCACCAGATGCACGTTGTTGTCACGTGCCATCTGGGAGAGGGCCGTGCATGAGGCACCATCTGGCACGCTCTCTGCATAATCTCCGAAATACTCTGAAAAGGTTTAACAGGCAGATTATTTTGAGAAAACAGCATGAGACAAATGCAAAGGAAAGGTGCACTTGGCTAGAATTTAATCATCAGCCAGTGGTACGGTACAAAACTGGACGATATATGCTGGAGACAGGAAAATATCTGGCATAGATAACTAGGTAGGTATGTTTTGCTCAACTAGGCATTATTAGATAAGTAGACATTGCATACTTAGTACATAAACTTGACATGTTCTGGAAACAAGGCATAACTAGTTCATGCACCAAACTTGCATTGCAGATGAAGCACAGGTGACAGCCAAGCTCTGCTTGTTCACAGGACCCACTGATTGACCACATCATAGGCATAAGTGAACGTTATCTTGAATATTTTCAACACTGTTTTGAGAGACATGATAATAATCAGAATTGCTAACCTAACTCTCATATTGCCAAAAGAAGATGTTTTAGTAAATGAAACACAAGATCGCTTCATCAGCTTACAGTCCATGTGATAGGGGAAAACAAGTATTCATTGTCATGTAATAACATGTGAATGTGTAACCTATTCTACCGGAAGTACGTGTGTGCCCAAATGCATGTTACTGTATATTTGAATTCATATGTTTTTTGCTAAATGTTGGAGACAAAAAAATACAAATAATGGCTGATGAAGGCGCAAGCCGAAAGCTTCCGATCTTGTGTTTCATTTACTAAAACATCTTTTTTGGCAATATGAGAGTTAGGTTAGCAATTCTGATGATTGATAAGTGAACGTTGTTGACTCATACTTCAACAAGTCTGATACACACATGCACACAATCAGGTGTTGATACATATACTGTGGAATATTCCTCAAATAATTTCGAAATATATATATATATTATACTGAATGAAATGAAATGAAAAATAGGCTGAATGAATAAAATAGGACTGAAAATGAAATATTTGTCTGTTCATTCATACCAGCTTACTACCAGATAATTATCTTCCTCCAAATTATAAATGCAAGTTTCAGTGTACTCACAGGTTTGACTGATGCAAGTGATCTGTCAGTGAGGTGAATTAATAGCATTACATGAGGGTCTTTAAAATCTAACAGCCGTAATTTTACCTGGAGTTTTATCTTTAGTAATTAACTGTGAAGTATTTCTTCTATCTGGAGGGTGAAAATATAACCTTATCTTCCAAAGAGAAACTAAATCCAGTTGGATAAAAACAATCAATTTCAGTAATTTCTTTATGCATCTGGACACTGAGCAAATATACAAAACATTGCACCATCTCATACCCCTATTCTCTATCAGGATATTGTTTTCTGAATTATGTACCCCATTGCTGTAGGTGTATGAATTATCACATGAACAAAAGAAAATTCCAAGCAGTAACAACTACCTACATGATCACAATGGCCAGTTGTGCTTTGGACACTCAGAAGCCATGGTTGACAAAGTTGCTGTTTGCTGGTATGCATTTTGTACTCTTTTATACTTTTTTGAAATTTGTTGTACTATTTGAAAAGGGAAAGTAAACATAATAAAATCAGATATGATTAAAATCATATTTGATTTAATTCAGTCAACTGGATCAAGCTCTGGAGACCTCCAGCCCTGAATGAGAATACAAAAGAGTACAAAATGTGTACCAGCAAACAGCAACTTTGCCAACCATTCCAGTTTTGAGTGCCTACCTAGGCAAGTTGAGTCAGAACGTGCCTAGGTAGGCACTCAAAACTGGAATATTCTCCAAACCAGTTTCCTACATTGGATTTCACCAATGTACACCACTTACAAGTTTCATACTCATATCATTACTTACGAGTTCCATAAGGTGAGTTGAAACACTCTGGTAGAACAACCATCTGAGCGCCACCAGCAGTAGCTTCCTTGACCATGCGGGCAGCACGAGCAAGATTTTCTGGCTTGTTGGCACATACTGATAACTGGACTAGTGCCAGACGAAAGCCTGGAATAGGATAAATTCCTTGATGTCAGTGGGTGCAAGTAAGAATAACTCAGTATGAGTCCTAGTAAGAATAAGCATACATTGGAAGTTAATATGATAACTTATAAAGATTCCCATGCCAAAGAAAATCAGTAGAGGGCAAACATGAGTCATGACATTGATTTCATGTTGACAAAAACTGGATGTTTTCCTTAATCCCATGGTACAATGCATGCATGAAGAAAGGCAAGTCCAGAGAGCTTTGGACCTGATTTTGAAAATGCAAACAAAACCATTCATCCCATAAAGGCATGATGAAAACAATCCAATGTTGATGTAAAGCAAACTTGTCATGTAGGTAGAAATAATGCCTTTTTGCTTTGAACATCATTGGCAGATCCTTTTTTTTGGGGGGGGGGGCAAATCCCAGTCTCACCCAATTCTGAAAACTCATCAGATTTTGCTTGCTTGCTTGCATTGATAGCTGATTTAAAACAAACTTTCCTTAGTCAAAGTTGCTTACATGTTCTATTTCAGGAAATGTGTAAATTTTAGCCAATTTCAGGCGGTTTTTGGGGGCATGGCCCCTTGCCCCCCCCCCCCTGGATCCGCCCATGTTGAACATCAACATTCCCAGGTACTAATAAATTACAAAAAAATAAGCGGCACTTCAGCAACTCAACTATAGAACTTACGTGATACAGCCGCCATCGTATTTCACTTGATACTCTAATAGGTGTCAAAAATACTGCTAAAGCAGTAAAATGTTCTCTTTCGATACAAAATGACGGTGACAAGTGACAACTCTCACAAGCAGAGCACATATCAATCAAGGCCGTATAAGAGAGGTAGAGTCATCCGGGGATTTTAGCACCCCAATCGTTATAGATTAGCGTAACGTCACTGGTGCTCGCACGCGGCTCGGTGCGGTGCGAATATTTCGAACGGCATACGGATAGTTGCGCCTAAGGTACGATCCTATTTAACGGCCATACGCTGCCCCGGTCTGGCTGAGGGGGGGGGGGACGGTCATACGCTGCCCCGGTCTGGCTGAGGGGAGAGACGGCCATACGCTGCACCGGTCTGACTGAGGGGTGAAACGGCTAGATACGCTGCACCGGTCCGGTTGAGCGACGAAACGGCTTCACCTGCCCCGGTCTGGCTGAGGGGCGAGACGGCCATATGCTGCACCGTTCCGGCTGAGGGGCGAGACGTCCGTACGCTGCCCCGGTCCTGCTGAGGGGCGAGACGGCCGTTCGCTGCCCAGGTCCGACTGAGGGGTGAGACGGCCATGCCCTCCCTCATCCCCGGTCCGGCTGAGGGAGGAGACGGGCATTCGCTGCCCTGGTCTGGCTGAAAGGCGAGACGGACATCATACGCTTCCCCGGCCCGGCCGAAGGGCGAGACGGCCGTACGCTGCTCTGGTCTGGCTGAGGGGTGAGACGGCCATACGTTGTACCTGAAAATGTTGCAAATGGCATTGCTTTGGCTTAAAGTAAATAGTTCACCTTCAACATTAGTTTTAAACTGAGATAGCAGTTTTGTAGCCAGTGCTGGAAAACCCCTATCTGCAAGTTTTCTTGACTGAAAAGACTCACCAGCCGAATATATTTGAGTTTTGGCCGAAGGAATGCGGTGCTGGCGAAAGAATGTCGTACTGGTTCTAGCCCGGGCAGAGGCTATGCCATCAGCTAATCAGCTTGCAGCTGGTGCTAGCAAGCGAATCGCCGGCCGACAGCTGGCACATATCCAATGCGAGTCTATCTTTACGCGACTACTTTCGAATCTGATTGGCTGAACCATTTTTTACATTCGCGTGACGTCAGGACTCTGACTCAGAGAGTATGCATATAGTTTTGATAAATAACAAAATTGACGGCCTTCTGTCCTGAATCGGCGCAATATAAGGCCATTTTTGACAATATAAAAAGAAATTGTATTAAGAAATATAATCAAATCGTGTTGAGTAAAAAAATTCCAAGGTGAACTATTTCCTTTATTGTTCAAAATATGCTTTAAAAAAGCCTTAAAAAATCAAAATATAGGCTTGCAGAATAACTTACTTATCTAACGGCGACGGCTTCAAATTGCCGCTCTCGTCAACACCCGTCAAAAGACCGCAAAACGCTCGAAGGCGCAGCTGCGGCGACAGGGCTGGCCACGACTGGACAACAGCACCAGTGACGTCGTCGCTAATGCTGAGCCGTACGGCAGCCGATACATAGGGAATCCCCGGATGACACCCCCCTGATATCAATCTCACAAGCGTCGCGGATAACTCTAGGGGCTAGCACTATCCAAGGCCGTGTGTCATTTTAGTGTGCCATTTTCTCCACCTCCACCATGACGTTACTGGATACCTGTCGTTCCCGACTCGGCCGCCGCCGCAGTGGGTCTGGCCCGACGTGGTGCGAATATTTTGAAATGTAGTTGCGGATGTTAGGGGTGGTCACAGGTGGGTGGGGGAAAGACCCTAAAGGGTGGGGGGGGGGGGAGAATCGGGGCCTGTAGCGAGCCATGACTCCACATGGACCCTCTCAAGTCTCAAGCCGACGGAGAATCCTCTCAGGTCGACGGAGGGCCGACGAAGGATCCTCTTAGGCCGACAGAGGGCCCTTTCAGGCCGACAGAGGATCATCTCATTTCAACTGAAGACCCTCTCAGGCCGACGGAGGACCCTCTCATACCGACGGAGGACCCTCTCAAGCCTACGGAGGACCCTTTCAGGCCGACGGAGAACCCTCTCAGGCCTATGAAGGGCCCTCTGCCGACGGAGAGACCTCTGAGGCCGACAGAGGGCCTCTCAGGCCGACGGAGGCGTCCTATCAGGCCGACGGAGGGCCCTCTCAGGCCGACGGAGGATCTTCTCAGGCCGATGGAGGGTACTTTCAGGCCGATTGAGGGCCGGCACTCTCAGCCTGTCGGAGGACCCTCTCGTGTCGACGGAGGGCCCTTTCAGGCTGATGGAGGACCGTCTCAGGTCGACGACGTCCCTTTCAGGCCGACGGAGGACCCTCTCAGGTCAACTGAAGACCCTGTCAGGCCGACTGATGGTCCCTTCAGGCCGACGGAGGTCCCTCTCAGGCCTACGGAGGATCCTAGTATGCCTACGGAGGGTCCTTTCAGGCCAGAGGACAGGGGCAGAGAGACGTTCTGAGGTCGGAAATCCTACTATATAGGTGCCAAATAGTTCCTATGAAGGTCAGATTAGGTCTTCAGTGAGCCAGAGAAGGTTTCTGATGGTCAGAGTCAGTGGACTCTATGGCTTTCAATGTTATTTCCACCCAGTGTGCGAACCATAAAACCGTCAGCTAGCGGGCTTATCGCTTGATGACTCAGCAATGCCTATCGCAAGCACGCCTCCGCGGGTGTTGCATGGAAGACCCGCTAAAAGAACTTCACTGGCAGACGGCAGTTCACTTTTGTAGTACAGATGTGTTCAAACTTATACGAAATGTTGGTGTCTACGAGTGTATTCGAAACCTGAAAGCATGTCTCGCGGAGGTCAATCGTTTGACCTCGGGAGGTCAAAGAGTGCCTGCGAGGTCAAATATCTGGCATCGCATAACTTTTTCCCTAAAGTTCTTATCGAAGTCGTTTCAACAACGAAATATTCCCACCAGCCTATAGACCGTGTACAACGAGTGATCTGACCGCCCCTGGTCACCGGTTGACCTCAGGGCACAACATAAGTTACCATTATGGCCTATGTGAGAATGACGGGTGCCGCATAATTTGTTTCCCCAAAATCACTTAGAGAACCCATTCTACTACCATCGCCTTGCCTTTATCCCACCGAACGTACACAACGCAATACCTACTTGACATATCCCGATCAGCCAGTGCCGCACGCAGGATTCCATTTCGGGGGGGGGGGGGGGGGGGGTCAGAGCCTTAAGACCGGCCCCTTTGGGGGTACGGGCCCCCAACTTTTTATAGAAAACTTCGCGGATTTCGGTCACTTGTTTTTGGGCGGGGCCCAACAGCATGGGATCTGAGACATGATCATTATCTTGTCAATGTCGTGTAAGGTGACTGCGTGTGCTACTGATGTGCGAATTTTAGGTGCGTGTGCCACTGATGTGCGGTACAACTGTCGAGAGTTGATAAATGAGGTCAATGACAACACGCAGTAGTGGTGACTGGTGAACCGATACGGTATTTGCGTAGCAGGTATGTGTGATCATTTGGCGCGATACATGTCTGATTTTTACAACATACAACACCGCAACAAATGTGGAGACGGTCTCCCTCATGACTTGGGAAGGCATAACCACCGGATCCAGGGTCTGCGTGGCAACTAGTTGCTGCAATCTGCATACCTGTCTGGCAGCTGCGCACAGGCTTTCTGGAGTTTGGTCAAAAGGAGAAAAGCACGGGGAATAGATCCCGTCAAAAATTTCAAACGTAATAACTAGAGGTGTTTTTTTAGAGATCTGCTACCCATAGTCTTTGGTGTGCTTGGATACTCAAAACCATCGGTCCCTTGGTACATCTCTAGTATTGACGATGAAACGTAACATGTGCCAAATAGAGAAGCATTTTTTTTCATCAGGGAAGTTGAGCGCTACAACATTATTTGGCTATGCATGTTTGAGATGTTTATGCGCAAATTGTAGTGTATGTAGGTAGGTAATAATTTAGTGGTTGCGTCCTCGTGAGGGATCCGCCGGGCATGAGATGTACCCGGCGGTTACTAAGGCAACGTGCTGAGTGGCGGCAATTGTCAGCTGGCTTCCGGCGCCGCGCCGCGTGGCGGGACAGTTTGGTCTGGGCCAGGGGGGTCCGCTCCGCCTATTTAACATGGGGAAAAAGGGCGACAAATATTAGCAACGTCCGCAGCTTGGTCTTGTTCACGCATCTGCTCATGAGCCAGGTTTTGCTGCCAACAGCTTTTTGGCCAATCAGCGTCTGACACTCTCCACGCTCATTGGTCGACGGCTGATGACGAGGATGAGGGTCAGAATAGCCGAACATCATTTGCTTACGTAACGTTAATTGCATGGCGCCGTGCGGAGGGCATGGGTGTCTAGTATCTTTTCGAGGATTTTTCCTAATTTGAGAAAACGTTGAGAGTTATACAAATGTATATGTGAAAGGTCAATTAATTCTGATGCGATGTAACGCGACGTATTTACTATTTAGAGACCGCACGGGGCGGGAGAGCTCCTGTCACGTACAGCGCCCTGGCGCGTGCGTTGCCAGGCAACTAGAGTTGCAGAATTCTGGGCGCTGGGACCAGACCTGGTCACGGCCGTGACTGAAGCTGTGACTGGCAAGGCCAGCGCCATAGGGTTAGTATTGCAGCGCCGTGACTAAAGCTGTGACTTGCCAGCTCATGCCGTGGCCGTGACTGGGCTGTGACCAAAGATCTCGAATTTTCTGCACTGGTCTCCACAGGCAAAAACACATTGCGTCTCGCCGCGGCACCCACTAGCGGATCCAGGGGGAGGGGGAGGGCATGGCGGCCATGCCCCTCCCCCCGACAAACTTCTAGACAAACCTGAAATCGGCGCAAAATTGACACATTTCCTGATATAGAACAAAATCCAAGCAACTTTTACTAAGGAAAGTTGGTTTTAAATCAGCGATCAATGCATAAGCAAGCGAAATCCGATGAGTTTTCAAAATTGTGTGACTTTTTGGAATCCCCCCTCCCCCAACACCACCGTTCTGGATCCGCCAATGGCGGCGGATGGTGGGCCGGCGTCGGCTGGAGACGCGGTAAGGGGGCGGGATGGTGTGGTGCGGAGACGCGGGCGGGAAGTGTAATTTTAAACAGTTACTTTTAATTGCTTGAATGCATTTGACAATCGACTTATCTAATCAGATTTTCATGAAACTCGTCAAAAAAGATGAGAATATCTATTTTATGGGTATGCTTTGGCCTTTGCCAAGAGCTGTCAGACGTTATCATCGCAAATTGTCAACTGTTATATCAGCAACTTTGTTTTATTTATCAGGTAAGCCTAGTGCAATTTTTCCTTAGCCATAATATGGGCCGCATGATTTAAATTCAGACTATTTGAGTATTGTATTGTATATGGTGGCTGTCCGGTCTGCCATCGTGAGCCAAAGGACGGTTAACTTTGCCGGCCCAAAATGTAAATAGTTTGAGTCCGATGACAATTTTCTCAACGGCATAAGATACATCGTTCAATTTGTGACAGATTGTTATCTTAATTGTAACAATAGGTCGGCAAATGAAGAAATCAGGCGACACACACCGGAGGAACGTGCGCGTTGGCGTTTTACGTACGGCGGTCCGGCCGGAATCGCCGGTCAGTGGAATTTGCCGGCCCATAACTTAAAAAAAAAATGGGTTGCATTGCGATTTTCCCAAAGTCATCCAATACATCGCTTAATTTATGGTATATAGACATCTTAAGTGTAACAATCGGCCGGTAAACTAAGGAACCAAGCTGGAAAAAACGGGGGGAGTACGCGGCCGGCCGGAATCACCGGGCAGCAAACTGTTCCGGCCCATAACTTAAAAAGTTTGGGTCGGATTGCAATTTTTGCAACGGCACCCAATACATCGCTTAATTTGTGGTAGATAGACATCTTAAGTTTAAAAATAAGCCGACAAACAAAGGAACCAAGCGACAAAAAATCGGGAGGGGTCTACGCGTTAACCCTACGTAGGCGACCGGCCGGCCGGCCGCGAGACCCTCATCCGCGTCACAGCGGCTGCGGGATCGTTGCAACTAAATTACGAGTTGTCGCCACTTTTTCGGCCGGAGCGGTCTACCTGGTTTACATAGCCTTGGTCTGGGCCAAGGACACGCGAGGGTGCGGTCCGTGGCATCGGGAGCTGGTTCAGGAGTGCGCCTTGTGCAATGGTGACCGTGGATACGGAGTGTAAATAGAGAACCAACACTTGTGAGATTGAGTCTTCTTACATAGATAGAAACCGCGTTTGCACGGGACTTTATATTCTCTAAGCATGAATGAATTATCTCTTCGGAAATTGAGGCAATTTGATAAATTGGGCTAAATTATGACACTTTTTTCTTTATGACCTCCCAGATTCATGTCCTCTACAGGTATAAAGGTCCCGCCAATTTGGACGTCAAAGTCCCGTATAAACTACGTTAGGCTACGCTCGCGAACGGAATAGGAATTAACCTGGGGGGGGGGGGGGGGGGGGGGGCGAGGGCGTTTTTTCGCCCCGCCCCCCTCCCTTGGTTCTTCCGCGATAATCAGATAAGGAATAGAGATGTCGACTTGAAATGAATACCTAAGCCACGTTTTGGGAAAGAGTTGAGTCCCGGCCAGGTCAGGTCAGGTCAAATTACATGACCACCAAACAACTTCTAGGTAGCACCACCGGCACAACAGTGGTTAATCGAGCGACATGAAACTCATGGCACGTCGTGAGGACTACAATATCTCGGATTTTCTACATCGATGACCTAAGGTCAAGTTATAATCGTGACCTTTTCAATGTAACCCTATGGGGAAAAACAAAAACGTATATTTTGCATGTGTAAAGGGATAAATTTAGTTAACCCTCGCCCTACGGGGCGAGGGTTAACTAAATTTTGTTTAAAATTAAATAAAAATTAACTAAATAAAAAACTCAGGGGGCCTGACAGGCCCCCCTGAGGTTTTTCTTGAATAACTTTTACACATCCGGTGCATCTTGCTGATATTTTTGGTAGCTGAGTTTACAACAATTATACGGAGGCTGTAAAAATTTAATTGAAATTGGTTGATTAGTTTGGGAGATAATCATGTTTTGATGACGTCATGTTGGTAAAAAAATGAGAAATATTTGAACAATCGTAGAAAACAGAGTTTTAGAGCAAATTGCGAACGCAATTTACGAAAGATACAAAATGGCATTCTCTTTAAAATGGCAATCTCGGATTTGCAAAATTTTGGGTTTTTGACTCCTAAAATGAAAAAAGACTGATTGTTTTTGGAAAAATCCCCACAAAATCAAAATTTTCAAAGATATTATAAAAAAAAAATATGAATATATGTGAGAGAACTGAGTATGGACAATACCCATACCAAATTTCAAAGCAATATCTTCATTTTTGACTGATTGATGGCTCTCCAAGTGTATGAAACTGATGACGTCATTTTTTGTATAACTTTTTTTGACTTTTATTGACAAGATACGAGCAAATAATTATCTTTTTTTGTACTTTTGAGCCAACACTAGTCTAGGAACATGCCTTTTTATTTGCATTTATTAATTTCTAATTTTGAGGTTTTCTGAAGAGCAAAATCGCTGTTTTGGACGTGGTAAATCCGAGGTCATTCACTTGACCTGGAAGGTCACCCGTTGACCTGAAACCTAAAGGTCGCATAATGTGAGATTCCTCTCATGACAGGCAACATGCTGGTTCTTACCGCATTGCTCTAAGTTGCTTGGTTTGGAAGTTAACAGGGGGGCCTGTGAGCCCCCCCCCCCCCCCCCTCCCGTAGGGCGAAGGTGAAAAAAGCTCCCGTAGGGCGAGGGTTAAATCGTAAAAATTGTCTTGGCAGCAGTCAAAATCCACTATCCACAGTCAAAAACCGAAAAATTTCGCGCCGCTTCGCGGCATGACACAACTTTCGCAATTGCTTATACAAATTTGGAAAATGGGAACATGAATTTCATTAAGTGTGTGGCAAAGGCTCTCCTTGGCGGTAATTGCTAGCACTGGCAGATCCAGGGGGCGGGGAGAATCAGGGGCAAATTTCCTCCCCCTACTGAAATCTGAGAGGGGCATTTAATACAAGTATGCCCCCTCCCGCGCGTTCCCTGCACTGAACGTGGAAGACAATGATCTTAGGAGAAAACTTCATGAAAACGGAAGTTTTTTTTCTTCTTCTCTCGAGTGATTGAATTTGAAGTTTGTATGTATGCCTTTCTTTCAATGATAGACAAAACAGCGCACCCGATGCAACTCAGGCAGCCCCGGTGACACTTAACCCGCGCCCCGCTGGGGGGAGGGGGCAGAATCTGCCCCCTTCCGGATTTTCTCAATAACTTAAAAAATATGACAGATATGAACGTTAAACTTTAAGTACCTGATGCGGTATCAATTCTACGTCTGCTCCCAAATTCCAATTAAATTGTGAAGCATTTTGGGAGATAATGACGTTTTAATGACGCCATGTCATGCCATTTTTGGTGAAAGAACGATAAATGTTTGAACATTCGTAGAAAAAAAGAGTTTTGAAGCAAATTGCAAATAAATAACGTCAAAAGAAAGTAAATGACATTCTCTTCAAAATGGCAATCTCGGATTTGCGAATTTTTTGTTTTTGAACCCCATTGTGTTCAAAAACACAAAATATCGCAAATCCGAGATTGCCATTTTGAAGAGAATGTCATTTACTTTCTTTTGACGTTATTTATTTGCAATTTGCTTCAAAACTCTTTTTCAGAAAGAAAGGCATACCAAATTTCGCCGTTTATTATTTTAAATACAAAATAAACGGGAAAAAAATCCACAAAATCAATTTATGTGAAATTGATAAGTTAATTTATAAAGCTCGAATACTAAAATAAGGTGACCGGCCCAAATCCGCGGAGAAAAAAATAGGGGTACCTTTTTTGCCACAAAAAGATGCCCCCCCCCCCCCACGGAGAGAGTCTGGATCCGCCAGTGAGTACAGGTTATTCAGGCGCTAGACAGGACCCCCAGTGGCGATCAGACACTCCAGAACCAGGCTGGGAGACAGAACCAGGCTAAGGCAGTAGCCATCCCCCCCCCCCCCCCAGACGAGGCAGGGCCCCGAAGACCCCCAGTGTCTATCAGGGATTACCATGACCAGGTGCTGGCCGAGGGCGCCTCAGGCCGACCAACCTAGGGCCCCTGAGGACGACTGAGGCCCTCTTGGGCCGGCCGAGGGTGAGGGCCTCCTTAGGCCGGACGAGCCCTTCAGTTCGCCCGGGGCCCTCTTAAGCCTAGCAAGGCCGACTGAGGGCACCTCAGGGCAACCAAGGGCCCCCTTAGGCCGACCGGGGCCCCTGAGGCCGACCAGACCCCCACAGACCGATCGAGGGCTCCTCAAGCCAACAAAGGGCCCCTCAGGCCGACGGAGGGCCCCTCTTAGACAGACCAGGCCCCCACAGGTCGACCAAGGGACCCCCAGACCGACAAACCTAGGGTTCCTCAGGACGACCTAGGCCCCTCTTCTTAGGCCGGCCGAAGGTTCCTTTAGGCCGATCGGGGGCTCCTCAGGCCGACCGGGGACCCTTTTAAGCCTAGCAAGGGCCCCACAGACCGACCGAGGCCGACCGAGGGTACCCCCGGGCCGACTGAGGGCCCAATAGACCAACCAGGGGCCTCTCAGGCCGACTGAGGGCCTGAGAGGCCCCTGTCAAGGCCGACTGAGGGCACCTTTTTTGTGTGTTTGTTTTTATAGTGTTTTATATGTTTCCCCTTAGACCGACCGAACCCCCTCCTACACGCCAACCGAGGGCCCCTCAGGCCGACTAACCCAGGCTCCCTCCGGAAGACTTAGGACCCACTTAGGCCGACCGAGGGCCCCCTTAGGCCGGCTGGGCCCCTCAGGCCGACCGGGACCCTCTTAAGCCTAGTAAGAGCTCCCTCAGGCCGACTGAGGGCTCCTCAGACTAACCAAGAGCCTTAGGCAGACTGTGTGCCCCCTTAAGCTTAACAAGAGCCCCTTAGGGCGACCGAGTGCACCCCCAGGACGACCTCGGGCTCCCTCGTCCCGACTGAGTGCCCCAAGTCCGAACAAGGACTCTCTTAAGCCTGGTAAGCCGGGCCGTTTTGGGCCCTTCGGCCGCTCCGCCGCTTCCATATGGGTGAGGGCGAGATGGGTGGGGGAGGGGGGCACGTGCCCCTTATGCCCCCCCCCTGGCTGCGCCCCTGCGCACTGGGTTCCGTTCTGTGTTACGTGGTTCGGCTGGGATGGGTGCGTCGGTGACTGTTTGTACGGAGCAATGACAGGCGTTGACTGATGATTTGCTGATGATGACCTAGTGATTTGCATATTTTCCCCGAAATAAACTAAACCCTCTGTGTGTCGTTGTGATGTTTTGTGTTGCGTCGGAGCCACAAGCTAGGGACAGGTACCTAAGTGTGGCTGGAAAGCCATTTCGAAAGCCTATCCGCCAAAGTTTCTGATTGTCTCGATCGTGAGTAGGTTCTCTCAAATATTTTACGCGTTTTGCTTTCACTTAGTGTTTTATATGTTCCTAGTTGTTTATGTATTGTTTTAATTTCAATAGACATGTAGGGGAAGGACTGATGCAAAGATGAGAAGATGCCTCCGTGAAGATGCCAGATGCTATGCTCTTGCTTCCGTGTCTAGTCGACGCCAGCAGAAAGACTAAGAGGATTTGATCAGTCTAGTTTGCGTCGGCATAAGTAAAAACATAGTTCAAGATGAAAGAACACACAAAGTGGGAAAGTGTCAGTGTTCACATCACATGAAGAAAACCGGCTGTTGTTCTATAAAACTAGCCAATGCCTCTGCGTTTTACGCTAGGTATGCTGTGCCGCATAGCACAGGCATACTGTGCCGCATGGCACAGGCATACTGTGCCGCATAGCACAGACATATTGTGCCGCATGGCACAGGCATACTGTGCCGTATAGCACAGACATATTGTGCCGCATGGTACAGGCATACTGTGCCGTATAGCACAGACATACTGTGCCGCATAGCACAGGCATACTGTGCCGCATAGCACAGGCATACTATGCCGCATAGCACAGGCATACTGTGCCGCATAGCACAGACATACTGTGACGCATATTACAGGCATACTGTGCCGCATAGCACAGACATACTGTGACGCATATTACAGGCATACTGTGCCGCATGGCACAGGCATACTGTGCCGCATAGCACAGACATATTGTGCCGCATGGCACAGGCATACTGTGCCGCATAGCACAGGCATACTGTGCCGCATGGCTCAGGCATACTGTGACGCATATTACAGGCATACTGTGCCACATGACACAGGCATACTGTGCCGCATGGCACAGGCATACTGTGCCGCATGGCACATACATATTGTGCCGCATAGCACATACATACTGTGCCGCATAGCACAGACATATTGTGCCGCATAGCATAGACATACTGTGACGCATATTACAGGCATACTGTGACGCATAGCATAGACATACTGTGACGCATATTACAGACATACTGTGCCGCATGACACAGGCATACTGTGCCGCATAGCACCACAGTACTGCGGGCCGGGCGATAACGGGCGCTTGGAAACGGCCACCATTGGCATGGCGTTCGTGGCAGAAAGTTCAAGCGAAAATCACGCATGGGCTTGTAGCAGCGGTACTGGCGGATCCGGGGGGAGGGGAGCGGCAGGGGCATCCCCCAAATCCCACGCTCGACGGGGGCGGCAATAGAAATTAGCCCCCCCCAAACAAAAATCCGATGAAACTGGCGATGAAAAATGGGTACTGACTGCGAAAAAAACTTCTTTGCGAACAAAAACAAATCGTTATTTTTTTTCTCGTTCGTGTTTCTTATATTTTGGTAGCATTTTGGTAGCAGGAGGGAAAGAGGCGCGTGCATATTTGGAAATGTCGAATGTAAAATCCAGACCCATCATACCTAAGTAGCCATAAGTCAGCCAAAACTAAAAATATTGCTTTGAAATTCGGTTTGGATATTGTCTATACTTCGTTCCCCAATATATATTCCTGTTTTTTAATGTTTGGAAATGCTAATTTTGTGGATTTTTTTCTCCAATTTTTTTTTCTTCATAAAATCATATAAAATATCAAATCATATGAAAAAGACGGAATATATATTGGAGAACCAAGTATGGACGATGCCCAAACCAAATGTCAAAGCGATATATTGAGTGTTGACTGACTTATGGCTCCCTAAGCAGTGGCGTACGCAGAAGTTCACAAAGGACCAGGTCATTGCCTTGAGGAGCGCCACTCGATCGACAGGGGCGCCACCAATATTGGCGAAATTTTGCAGGGGGGGGGGGGGGGGGGGCGCCGCCTCTCCTTCCGGACCGTGCGGAAGGACAGTTACTGGCCGGAGGGGCGCCGTCACTCGCTGAAGAAGGGCAGTCACTAGTCGGAGGGGCGCCGTCACTCGCCGGAGGGCCGCCGTCACTAGCCGAAGAGGCGCCGTCACTCGCCAGAGGGGCGTGGTCACTGGTCGGAGGGGCGCCGTCACTGGTCGGAGGGGCGCCGTCACTGGCCGGAGGGGCGCCGTCACTCGCTGAAGAGGGGCAGTCACTAGTCGGAGGGGTGCCGTCACTCGCCGGAGGGGCGCCGTCACTAGCCGGAGAGGAGCCGTCACTCGCCAGAGGGGCGCCGTCACTGGTCGGAGGGGCGCCTTCACTGGCCGGAGGGGGCGCCGTCACTGGCCGGAGGGGCACTGTCACGGGCCGGAGAGGCGTCGTCTATGGCAGGGGACGCCCTCACTGGCCGCAAGAGTGCCGTCACCGGCCGGGGGAGCGTCCTCACTGGCTGGAGTGACGCCGTCACTGGCCAGAGGGCGTCGTGACTGATCGGAGGGGCGCCAGCTTTGCATGGACGCCTCGGAGTCCAAAGGACCAGATCATGACCTGCATGACCTTATACTCGGTACGCCGCTGTCCCTAAGTATGATGGGTCTTGACTTTGTATTCGACATTTCCAAATATGCGTGGCGCGTCTGGCGCTATTTTCGATCTGGAGTCATTTCTACAACCAACGTAAGTTAAAAAACGTCATGTTTTAGCGCCAAAGTTTATAGCGCTGAATAGCGTGCGTGGAACGATTTCGACAGTATTTGAGAAATTGTGACTGGGACTTGGGTATCGTTGTTTTCCTTTTCCCCGTAAACATGTAGCCAAATAAAATTCACACTTTGTCAAGTAGAGCCCTTCATGGGACACATTTTCAGCCCCCATCCCATTCCAGCCCATTCAGCCAGACCCAAACCCGTTCCAATCCAAATCCAAATCCGAATTCATAATTCATGGGGCTCCCATTCCCACCCGTTTCAGCATATTTCACTTTTTGTGGTGCTAAAAAAATATATGGTCTGTCCCAAACCCGTTCCAACCCGTTACATTTCCAACCATGGCCCCATGCCCACCCATTTCCATCCCGTTATATGGGTCTCATGGGGATCCCCATTACATGAAGGGCTCTATAATGTCAAGGCCATTTTAAATTACTATAGCTTGGGATGGCTATTTTGGTCTCAGGTCATATCCAGACTTAAGTAATTTCAGGTACCAATTTTAAATCTGACACCCATTTTGCACCATGCTTAGGTACCTATCCCGGAGCATTTTATGGGTGCTATGAGGTAGAAGAATCACAAATTTTAGCATTTCCAACTAGTCATGATCAGACTCAGCATGAGCTCAGCTACACAAATGTTTGAAAGCGACAGAAGAGGTAAAACTGGGTTTGTCTGGTTTTTACCACTGGCGGATCCAGGGGGGTTATTTAATTTGCCATTAAGGGCAAATGCCGCCACAGGAACATGGCGGGCATTCAATACAAGGATGTCCTCCGTGTTCGTGTTCCTGCATTGGCTGTAAGAATTGGTAAATAGGAAGAAAAAAATTATCCCTCCGGTCAATCACTTTTGCTTTGAGGACCCGACACCCTCCCCCCCCCCCCCCCTCCCCGCTCAACAACTTTTCGCGCTGACGACCCGACTCCACCCCCCCCCCCCCCGTCAACACCTTTCCGTTGATGAAGCGGAGCGAAATTTTAGCCCCCCTCCCCCATTCTAGAACCGCCAGTGAGCAGCGGTGTCGATTTTTCAAAACGATTGGGGGAGGGGGGGGGGGGCAAACAGGGACGGATCCAAGGGGAGCCTATCAGCGCCATGGCTTTACCGAAACCACCGAAATCGGCTGGAAATTAACACATTTTAAAGAAATTCTAGGCAACTTGCACAAACACGGTATTTTTCATCAATTTATAATACAAAAACAGAAGAAATCTACTGATTTTTCCAATTCTGTCGGACGGCCCCTCAAACCAACGTTTTGGGCCGTTCTGCATCCGCCAGAAGGCCCGAGCCCTTACATGGAACCCTTATTTAGCAAAACGGCAATGTTAACCTGCCATTGACAGGGGGGGGGGGCAATATCTCCCCCTGATTAATTTTCGCAATAGCTAAGAACCCAATAGCGATATCAACGTGAAAATTTGGGTGCCTTCTCCTATACCAATTGTACGTCTTCTGTACATAAATGAAGTAATTTTGTCCAGAAAAAAGAGATAATTAATTTAGTGACGTCACTACACGAGTTTGGCGAATAAAAAATCAGCTAAACTTTAACAGATCGTACAAAGTCTATATTTTGAGCAAAATGCAATCGAAAAAACGTCAGAAAATATCAAATGACAAGGGCTACAAAATGAATATCTCGAATTTTTTTAATGTTTGTTTGTTTACCAATTCATTACAAACAAAGATCAAAAAGCCGATTTCATCGGAAAAATGCTCTAAAAAAATGGGAAAAAAATGTAGTCCGAATGTTTTGTATGGATGGATTTCCGAGGTCAGGACCCGTGCTAAGCAGAGCCTGTTGCGCAAGTCCTGACCCCACCACCCGATCGCGCAATTCCTGTTGGCCGGCAGAATTTAGAGACGAAAGTTTTACGTGCCCAACATACCTGGGCACGGTCCGCCCCCGCTCACTGACGTTACCTGACCTTGAGTGCGACCGCTGCCACCGACGCAGGCCATCCCAGTCAGGAGCAAATAGCGAGCGCCGAAGCGACCCGAACCCGGGCTGCCACTACCGGGAAT
>JAXIVJ010009474.1:0-50919 GCA_036785665.1 Chirona hameri | reverse complement strand
TCCGGTTCACCATTATAATCCGTTTACATTAAGGTGTAACGTTGAGCCGATTCTTTGGAGGAGTCTATTACTCTAATTGTTGACAGAACAAACTCTCCCCTCGCTATAAGAAACTGATTTTACATAGGTGTGCAGTAAAACAATGATGTATAATTAGTATTTCCTTGATGACTAACTTATAAAGAAAAGCTTCATGGTCGTGGCCTTTTACCTTTATCTACAACATGTTGAATAAGTCGCCAAACCTCCCAGCTACAAAATATATTTCCCCAATGACGCAAAACTCGCAGAAAGTTGCGACATTTGTAATGACCAGTATCCAATCGCTTGCCAAAATTAAACCATGCCTGTCCGTAGCATTTCATGACGCGAACACCATTACGTCCGGCCACTGGACTGATCGGATCAATGCCGGCTCTGTGTGGGCTCCCCTGGCTCAGTACTGCCAGAACGGGGTCAGCTGTGGCCACTGGCCACCGGCGGACAGCTGCGCAGTTGTCGGACATCAGCACCAGTGGCACTTCTCGTGCCACAAAAACCGGACCTCGGCACATCATGGTATTAACCACGGGATGGCATGATATGCCGCGGTAGGTATGTACACCACGTACCCGCCGCACGTCGCAGTGCACCACGGCACACCACGGCACACCACAGCACACCACGGCACACCACGGCACACCACGGCATACCACGGCACACCACGGCACACCACGGCACACCACGGCATACCATGGAAAACCATGGAAAACCATGGAAAACCATGGCAACCATGACAACCATGGCATACACGGGACACCACGGCATACCATGGCAATCATGGGCAACCATGGCAACCATGACAATCATGACAACCATGGCATACCACGGACACCACAGAACACCACGGCACATCACGGCACACCACGGGACACCACGGCACACCACGGCACACCATGGCAACCATGGCAATCATGGCAACCATGGCAACCATGGCAACCATGCCAACCATGGCATACCACGGGACACCACAGAACACCACGGCACAACACGAGCACACCACGGCATACCATGGAAAACCATGCAATCATGGCAACCATGGCAACCATGGCAACCATGACAACCATGGCAACCATGGCATACCACGGGACACCACAGAACACCACGGCACATCACGGCACACCACGGCACATCACGGCATGCCATGGAAAAACCATGGCAATCATGACAACCATGGCATACCACGGGACACCACAGAACACCACGGCACATCACGGCACACCACGGCACATCACGGCATGCCATGGAAAACCATGGCAATCATGACAACCATGGCATACCACGGGACACCACAGAACACCACGGCACATCACGGCACACCACGGCACATCACGGCATGCCATGGAAAACCATGGCAACCATGACAACCATGACAACCATGGCATACCACGGGACACCACAGAACACCACGGCACATCACGGCACACCACGGGACATCACGGCATGCCATGGAAAACCATGGCAACCATGACAACCATGACAACCATGGCATACCACGGGACACCACAGAACACCACGGCACATCACGGCACACCACGGCATACCATGGAAACCATGGCACACCACGGCACACCACGGCACACCACGGCACACCATGGAAACCATGGCACACCATGGCACACCACGGCACACCATGGCAACCATGTCAATCATGGCAACCATGGCAACCATGGCAACCATGGCAACCATGACATACCACGGGACACCACAGAACACCACGGCACACCACGGCACACCACGGGACACCACGGCACACCATGGAAACCATGGCACACCACGGCACACCACGGCATACCATGGAAAACCATGGCAATCATGGCAATCATGGCAACCATGGCAACCATGGCAAACATGGCAACCATGACATACCACGGGACACCACAGAACACCACGGCACACCACGGCATACCATGGGAAACCATGGAAATCATGACAACCATGGCAACCATGGCAACCATGGCAACCATGGCAACCATGGCAACCATGACAACCACGGGACACCACGGGACACCACAGAACACCACGGCACATCACGGCACACCACGGGACACCACGGCAACCATGGCACACCATGGCAACCATGGCACACCACGGCACACCACGGCACACCATGGCAACCATGGCAATCATGGTAACCATGGCAACCATGGCAACCATGACAACCATGACATACCACGGGACACCACAGAACACCACGGCACACCACGGCACACCACGGCATACCATGGGAAACCATGGCAATCATGGCAGCCATGGCAACCATGGCAACCATGGTAACCATGGCAACCATGACAACCACGGGATACCACGGGACACCACAGAACACCACGGCACATCACGGCATACCACGGGACACCACGGCAACCATGGCATACCATGGAAACCATGGCAACCATGACAACCATAGCAGCCACGTTCACGACGGTCACAGCATACCACGGCACACCACGGCATACCACGGCGGCACACCACGGCACACCACGGCACACCACGGCACATCACGGCATACCACGGCACACCACGGCACACCACGGCACACCACGGCACATCACGGCACACCACGGCACACCACGGCACATCACGGCACACCACGGCACACCACGGCACACCACGGCACACCACGGCACACCACGGCACACCACGGCATACCACGGCATACCACGGCACACCACGGCATACCACGGCACACCACGGCACACCACGGCATACCACGGCACACCACGGCACACCACGGCATACCACGGCACACCACGGCACACCACGGCACACCACGGCACACCACGGCACACCACGGCATACCACGGCACACCACGGCATACCACGGCATACCACGGCACACCACGGCATACCACGGCACACCACGGCACACCACGGCACACCACGGCACACCACGGCACACCACGGCATACCATGGCACACCACGGCATACCACGGCATACCACGGCACACCACGGCATACCACGGCACACCACGGCACACCACGGCACACCACGGCATACCACGGCACACCACGGCATACCACGGCACACCACGGCACACCACGGCATACCACGGCACACCACGGCATACCAAGGCACACCACGGCACACCACGGCATACCACGGCATACCACGGCACACCACGGCATACCACGGCACATCACGGCACACCACGGCACATCACGGCACACCACGGCACACCACGGCACACCACGGCATACCACGGCATATCACGGCACACCACGGCACACCACGGCATACCACGGCACACCACGGCATACCACGGCACACCACGGCACACCACGGCACACCACGGCACACCACGGCACACCACGGCATACCACGGCACACCACGGCATACCACGGCATACCACGGCACACCACGGCATACCACGGCACACCACGGCACACCACGGCACACCACGGCACACCACGGCATACCACGGCACACCACGGCATACCACGGCACACCACGGCATACCACGGCATACCACGGCACACCACGGCATACCACGGCACATCACGGCACACCACGGCACATCACGGCACACCACGGCACACCACGGCATACCACGGCATACCACGGCACACCACGGCACACCACGGCATACCACGGCACACCACGGCACACCACGGCACACCACGGCACACCACGGCATACCACGGCATACCACGGCACACCACGGCATACCACGGCACACCACGGCATACCACGGCATACCACGGCACACCACGACATACCACGGCACATCACGGCACACCACGGCACATCACGGCACACCACGGCACACCACGGCATACCACGGCATACCACGGCACACCACGGCACACCACGGCATACCACGGCACACCACGGCATACCACGGCACACCACGGCACACCACGGCACACCACGGCACACCACGGCATACCACGGCACACCACGGCATACCACGGCATACCACGGCACACCACGGCATACCACGGCACACCACGGCACACCACGGCACACCACGGCATACCACGGCACACCACGGCATACCACGGCACACCACGGCACACCACGGCACACCACGGCACACCACGGCATACCACGGCACACCACGGCATACCACGGCACACCACGGCATACCACGGCATACCACGGCACACCACGGCATACCACGGCACATCACGGCACACCACGACACATCACGGCACACCACGGCACACCACGGCATACCACGGCATACCACGGCACACCACGGCACACCACGGCACACCACGGCATACCACGGCACACCACGGCACACCACGGCACACCACGGCACACCACGGCACACCACGGCATACCACGGCATACCACGGCACACCACGGCACACCACGGCATACCACGGCACACCACGGCATACCACGGCACACCACGGCACACCACGGCACACCAGGAGACATACCGTGAGACATGCAGTGGTGTCGCCACATAATTTTGAGTGGGGGCCAGCCGGAGGGGGGGGGGGGGGGGTAGTGGTGTGGAATCCAGCCTCATAGAGCGCATGCCACTCATCCTGCGAATCGAGAGGGGGGGGGGGATAGACTCCGGCCGGAGCGACCCCGGGGGCCTGCCCCCCCCCCCCCCCCACGGTGGCGATGCCCCTGGTGACACCACGATATCACGGTGCATACCGCACACCGTGATACACCACGGTACACTATGGCATAACACCGCACACCGTGATACACCACGGTACACTATGGCATAACACCGCACACCGTGATACACCACGGTACACTATGGCATAACACCGCACACCGTGATACACCACGGTACACTATGGCATAACACCGCACACCGTGATACACCACGGTACACTATGGCATAACACCGCACACCGTGATACACCACGGTACACTATGGCATAACACCGCACACCGTGATACACCACGGTACACTATGGCATAACACGGCACACCGTGATACACCACGGTACACTATGACATAACACTGCACACCGTGATACACCACGGTACACTATGGCATAACACCGCACACCGTGATACACCACGGTACACTATGGCATAACACCGCACACCGTGATACACCACGGTACACTATGGCATAACACCGCACACCGTGATACACCACGGTACACTATGGCATAACACCGCACACCGTGATACACCACGGTACACTATGGCATAACACCGCACACCGTGATACACCACGGTACACTATGACATAACACTGCACGTTTTAGAAGCCCATCCCTGATCTGGCCGAGTGATTGAGCCAATATGCCGCCATCCGGAGACACCATGTATATCCAACGATAAGTCCACTTCAATAAGTCGTCGTTCTATTCTTTATGTTAGTAATCAACATGACCCTTTTGATTTAGATTAACTGTATTCCATCTTGATTCGGTTCGATTTTTCTACTGAAGTAGTTAATTAAATAAATATGCATCGCTATTTTGCAAAACGGAACAAGCATTTAAAGTAAAACATCCATTATTTTTAGATCTCAAATAAATTCGAATGGAAAGTCCTTCTCAGGATGATCAAGAACATCCCTTTGTTGTCCAAACCACCATTAACACTTACCCATGCAGCGGTTCGAAAGAAATCATGTTTCAACAGTCTATGAGTTTGACAGATCTGCTGTGAGGCCGTAAATGGATAAATTATGTGTATGATATAACTTGCCGGACCCTCTGGAGCCACTGGACAACACATAATGGTAAACTTACCGGGTCCTCTGGCGCCACCGTATACCTATGGTAAACTTACCGGGCCCCCTGGCGCCACCGAACAGTAGTATCCCATGGTAAACTTACCGGGCCCTCTGGCGCCGCCAGGGAGCAGCCGTCCCAGACGGAATATGACAGCCCGCTCATACTCCTGTACCACCTGTAGAAGGGGTCACAGACAGGACACTTAGTGCGAGCTCAAACACTGGCATCGGAGCTGGATGGTGTTATCACAGATCCTGCTGTGCACAATTCAATGATTTGGCACAGCCTTTGTCCGAAGGTGATTCAAGTGGTCACATAAAACTTAACATTTCTGATAATTTCTTGAGCAAATTAGTGACTAGTAAGTTATTGCGTCTCATGCTGTTTCAGTGGTCGCAGAATGCAACCACGTAACCAAGAAAGAAAACATTATGAACTTTCAGGTACGTAGACAGGATTTCGTCCATGGGGGGGGGGGGGGAGCGCCTCGAAAGGGCTCCTTCCCGAGCGTTGAAAGGGCCAAACAAAACGGATGAAAAGGCACGTTACAAGGATGGAAATAGTTTTATTCGCAATTAATGACAACATTCAGAGCAAGTTTCCTAAACAAACAGACGTTTCAACATACAGGTCTTCGTCAGTGTAAATTATCAATAGTTCAGTTTTTTAAGATCAAGACCTGGAACTTTTAAACAAATTGCGCCGCGGAGCGGCGCGAATTTTTGTAGTCTTATGCCCTGGATATGCTTTCTCATCAATGGGTCGCATTGCGTATGGTGCGGACGGCGGACCTCTACAAATGCTATATTGCGCGTTTAAAAGTGCAGTAAAGAAGTGTTAAAGTGAACTATTTTGCCCAATTATATAGGAAAGTAGCAACATAACACATAAATGCGCCGAGACACGGGCCGTTTTTTTTCTAACCCGCATATAATTGAATTTGTAGTTAAATTGCGCCGCGGAGCGGCACAGCTTGTTTTTGTTTTATTCCCTGAACAACTGCATTCTTACTGTTGAAATGCCCAGGGTCCCTTCAGATCGTCTAGAGGCTCGTCCGACCTTTTCAACGCCCTTCCGACCTGCTCGGGGACTCATCTGGGATCCGCGAAGCGAAAAGACATGATGTGGGGTGGGTGGTATATATAAAATACAAAGACGGCTTACTCTACAAGAAAAAAAATCGGAGCTTTATGGTATATTGTAACACCCTGACGAAGGGTGTTATAATATACCCGAACGCTCCGCTTTTTATATTTGTATCGTGGAGGAAGTCCTCTTTGTATTTAATCTTCATCTGGGATCTCTACGTGCTTTTGGCCCTTCCGGTCTGACCAGGGACTCCTCTGACCTTCCAAGAAGCCCTCTTTGTGTGTCAAGGGGCTTATTCGGCCTGTTCAGAGGTCCTTCCGACCTGGCCAGGGGCTGCACTGGGCCTGCTTTGTCGCCCTGCCAACATGCTGAGGGGGCCCTCCGACCTGCCCAGGGGCCCCTCCAATCTGGCTAGGAACTCATCCGGCATGTTCAAGGGCCCTTCCGACCGGCCCAGGGACCCTTTCGGTCTAGCCAGGGGCCCCTCTGATTTGCCCAGGAGCCCCTCCGATCTGTCCAGCGACTCTTCTGGTCGGACTGCGCTGGCTGCTTTGTCGCCCTGCCGACATACTCAAGGAGCCCTCCGATCTGCCCTGGGGCCCCTCCGTGCTGGCTAGGGGCCAATTCGGCATGTTCAGGGGCCCTTCTTATCCACCCAGGGGTCCTTTTGGTCTGGTCAGGGGCCCCTCCGATCTCCACAGGGGCCCTATGAACTTTCCAGGAGCCCTCTGGTCTCTCCAGGGTCCACAAGCCTTCTAAGGGGCCCTTCCGACCTGGCAAGGGACTTTGCTAGCTGCTTTGTCGCCTTGCGACATGCTCCGAGGGCCCTTCGACCTGCCCTGGGGCCACTCCGTGCTGACTAGGGGCCCATTTGGTACATTCAGGGGCCCTTCTGACTCACCTAGAGGCCCTTTCGGTCCGGTCAGGAGCCCCTCTGACCTGCACAGGGGCCCTTTTAACTTCCCAGGGGCCCTCTGGTCTGTCCAGGGGCCCTCTGGTCTGTCCAGGGGCCCTTTGGTCTGTCCAGGGGCCCTCCAACCTGCTCAGGGGCCCTTATGGCCTGGTAAGCGACTGCGTTGGCCGCTTTGTCGCCCTGCCGAGATGCTCAGGGGCCTCTCCACCTGCCCAGGGGCCCCTCTGTGATGGCTAGGGGCCCATTCGACGTGTTCAGGGGCCCTCTGATCCGCTCAAGGGCCCTTTCGGTCTGGCCAGGGACCCCTCTGACATGCACAGGGCTCTTTTGAACGTCTAATAAGGGCCCTCTGGTCTTTCCGAGAAGGCCCTGGTGGCCCAAAGGGCCTCTGAAGTGCTCTAAACTCTCTAAAGTCCACGCTTCGCGTGATAAAGAGCCCATGATATCGCACTTCGCGCGGTCTCGTTGGCCCTTTTCGGCGCGCGCAGCGCGCCGAAAAGGGCCCTCCTGGCCTCCAAGGGGGGGGGGGGGGCGCCACCCTCCCCATGGCTGCGTGCCTGTGAACTTTGCACTAAACACATATGATAGTGAAAACATTGGCGAACGTTGGGACCTATATGCATTACCTATATACTGCATACGTCTCTTTGTTGGGACAGCGGACACGATACCACGTGAATGCGATCTCGGTATATTAAACAATAATATTCTGAGGAAATGAGCCAAGCATTTAGGTGATGATTATCGCCAGAGTTAAATTATTTGTATTTCCTGCACAAATATTGCAAACTGACGCGAGCCCTTCTGCGCCGTTCCAAATGTCACGCATGATTGAGTGACTAATGGCCAGCGTTTCAAGCTAACTGCGTAATAGTATCAACTCCAGCGTTTGTTTGTTGTTGTTGCTTGTATCTGCGCTGTTGTTGTAGTTGTTGTTTGTATCAACTCCAACCCCCGCAAAGAACATGGAATTTACAATGTTATGATTGCCATAGGAAACAAGAGCTCAAAACCTCAGCCAAACTGCTAGACAAGGAGCAGTAGAATAAATCTGCAGGAGCTAGGACCCGTGGGAAGAATTGCGATAGTTTCTCCCTGAGGTATTATGATTGCATGGCTTCACAGACCCACAGGACTCCTGAGCATCACATATTAGACTGAGTGTTAGTAATTCATGACATAGAGCTGGATTCTTCATTGGGGCCTGGCTACCTCTCGCTCAGAATATCTATCACCGACTGAGGTTTAGACGCAAAGGGCTCTACAATCTCTCAAATATGCATAGATGCCATGAGTGTTCGGTCTCTAATAAACCAGCAGTAAAAGTTCGGATAATTCAGTCATGTCCATGATATAAAAAGAAAAGAAAACAGTTGTACACCCCTCATTCAATCCGGACCACATGCTGCCAACGAGCCAATCCGAGATATACCTACCCTGCAGCAGACGCAGGAGGAGAGAGGGGGAGAGAGGGGCAGCGTGCATCAGACGCAGGGGGAGAGAGGGACAGCGTGCAGATGGCATAACCTGAAGCAGACGCAGGGGTAGAGAGGGACAGCGTGCAGATGGCATACCCTGCAGCAGCCGCAGGGGTAGAGAGGGACAGCGTGCAGATGACATAACCTGAAGCAGACGCAGGGGTAGAGAGGGACAGCGTGCAGCAGACGCAGGGGGAGAGAGGGACAGCGTGAAGCAGACGCAGGGGTAGAGAGAGACAGCGTGCAGCAGACGCAGAGGTAGAGAGGGACAGCGTGCAGCAGACGCAGGGGGAGAGAGGGACAGCGTGCAGCAGACGCAGGGGGAGAGAGGGACAGCGTGAAGCAGACGCAGAGGTAGAGAGGGACAGCGTGCAGCAGACGCAGGGGGAGAGAGGGACAGCGTGCAGCAGACGCAGGGGTAGAGAGGGACAGCGTGCAGCAGACGCAGGGGTAGAGAGGGACAGCGTGCATCAGACGCAGGGGAGAGAGGGACAGCGTGCATCAGACGCAGGGGGAGAGAGGGGCAGCGTGCATCAGACGCAGGGGGAGAGAGGGGCAGCGTGCATCATGAGACGCAGGGGGAGAGAGGGGCAGCGTGCAGATGACATAACCTGAAGCAGACGCAGGGGAAGAGAGGGACAGCGTGCAGATGGCATACCCTGAAGCAGACGCAGAGAGAGAAGGGCATCGTGCAGATGACCAGAATCCATGAGAGGATCGTCAGGAGCAGTCCGCAGACGCCATTGTCGCCACTGTTATCTGCAACAGCCAGAGAGGGACACAGCCGTCAAATCAGTGATCAGTTGCTGAGACGTTTACACGCGGGCGCGGCTCGACTGACACGGGGCCTCCCGCGTGGCGTCTGAACGATGCTTTGCTCCGAAGTGTACGACCCGTACTGCAGGTCAGTACAGTATGTAACGGGTTCATCAGACGACTTCTCCGCCTATAGTTCAATGGGGATTACTATCGATATTATCGATAATACGGTCAGATTAGATTTGTATCACGCAGTCGCCCACACGTGTGTTATGACTGAAATATGGACGACGGATGTTGATCGGACTGGTTGATCGGACTGGCAGTGGGTCTCCTGACGATTCTTTAACACGCGCAGTGGAGAGGGGTATGTCACTAACACGCAGTGGAGGGGGGGGGGCCTTAGAGCCCCCCCCCCTATGATCTCCGAAAGTATGAGAGCTACAACGATCAATCTTACAGGTTAAGTAGGTGCTATGATGATCTACATTACTTAAATTTGCGTGACCTTAGGTCAATATCTTCAAGGTCAAACGAGATCACGAAGGTCAAATCTGGCCAAATGTCACAGTTTGGGAATTTGACCTCTGTGACGTCACAGGTTACCAGCAATGTGTCCAAAGTTGTGTTCGGGGATGAACATTGACATTGGCTACCGAATGGCGTTTGAATCATCCCGATCCGACTGTTGGTTCCGAAGATATATCTTCGCCGACCTCGATTCTGGCCGCCATCTTGGATGTCAAATCCATATAACTTAAAAAAATTGCCGACCGATTTTCTTTCTTTTTGGCGTCAAACGATCCGCTATTGAGTTGGCTTTAATGTCTCGCAAAAACAACACGGCCCTGCTCCGCTTCGTGTTCGAGCTATTTACGAAAAAATGTGGGAGGGGGGGAGGGGGGGGGGGCACAAAAGTGCCCCCCCTCCACTGCTCGTGTTAAAGGGACTGCCCACCTTCCCAAAAGTTGTCAAATGTACGCCGCTGCCGCTTGTGGTGCAAAATATGAAGTAATTGCTGCCGAACACGATTATGACATTTGTTTCTGGCAAACAGTGCTCAGTTTCATAACAAGTTAAGTTTTAATATTTGGGTTGATGACGTCATATTGAGCTCCAGAGAGCTACTCAGAAATCCTTTACGCTGCCAAATTATGGCACAATTATTTCGAGACAATTCTGGCGCTTTGAATACAAAACAAACCAATTACCAAACCATTGAAACGTAACAAATATCTCCAAGGTTCACATTAAAACAAGTCGACTACCATCACCATTTGGTAAAGAGAGACGGCGTCATCGGCTTTAGACCCGTATTCAAATACACGCAGGGTTTATTCGTTACAATTGTCAAGACCAAGCTCGAATTTCTTTTCGATTAGACCTATGTGGTTCTGGTTGTTTTAACAGCTACCCTACTATATTTCAATGGAAATCCAACAACATGGCTATCTCAACTAAAATATAATGTTAAGGTGGGACAGTCCCTTTAAGGCCGGAAATTGTGCAGTTCATAGTCTCCAACCAGTTCGATAGTGGAGATGAGGCGTTTCCAGCGCCAACATGGGACGGCGGCTGGGCTGTACCGCCGCCGGAGATTACAGAGCTAAACAGAATTGATACCCAACGGCACCAACTTGGCCTCTCCTCCATCTAAGAGGGGCGGAAAGGCCCATCGGCGGCGGCCGCGGAGCCGCGACATATGAGCCTGGCGTGTCGCCCAGACGGGCACTCGGGACTCAGGACTCAGGACTCGGGAGCCCTGAGTCAAGTTATCACCACCGGCCGGGGTCGGCAATGAATGGGCTGCGGCTCAGCACTCCTCTCACAGTCCCACGAGTCTCACTAGTCAGTGGCAGATGCATTATTGGATCATGTCCAAAATGTCGAGTTGCTGTCAGCGGCAATATTGAGCCATAAAGGTTTGTAGGGATGGTTGAATAGATGTCCGGGATGGCAGGACAGCAGGACAGCTGCCGGGGATGACAGGACATCTGCCGGGGATGGCGGGCCAGCTGCCGGGGATGGCGGGACAGCTGCTGGGGATGGCGGGACATCTGCCGGGGATGGCGGGACAGCTGCCGGGGATGGCGGGACAGCTACCGGGGATGGCAGAACAGCTGCCGGGGATGGCCGGATAGCTGCTGGGGATGGCAGAACAGCTGCCGGGGATGGCAGGACAGCTGCCGGGGATGGCAGGACAGCTGCGGGGGGACGGTGCGGCGCGGCGCGGGCGACGTGCGGTGTGGCGCTGGGGATCAGGTGATCATCTGTCCGATGTCAGAAGGCGATCCATCAGCCCGGCTGCGGTGTGTCCGACGGCCGCCGACGCTCCCGGCACGCGCCACAAGCCGCAATTGGAGAAGGTGCGTCAACAGCTGTCACACGCGTCAACGGACCAGAGCAGCCAAGTCTCAAATGAAACCATCTCAAATGAAATTATCTTACAAAAAGGAACTTGGCGGGGAATGGTTTAACCAGAACCAAGCCATCTAATTCGACGTCAAGCAGAACAAAAGATCTGATGGGGTTGGGAGAACTGGGACCACCATAAAATACACCAATCATAAGTAATAGCAAATGGTAAAGGCAGCGTGACAACTCAGATCAAAGGAGATGTTAACATTTAAAGGACAGTTAAGACAACAACGTTTGACATTGGGAGACAGTATTTCCCACAGGGGTCCTTGCTGGAGTGGCATGGTTTATGTTCCACATCATCAATTCCGGTTCGCAGCGTGACCGTGGTCGCAGCGAGATGCAGATTACATGGCACCCTCGATACTGCGCCGCACGGCCCCCTTGATACTGCGCCGCACGGCACCCTCGATACTGCGCCGCACGGCACCCTCGATACTGCGCCGCACGGCACCCTCGATACTGCGCCGCACGGCACCCTCGATACTGCGCCGCACGGCACCCTCAATACTGCGCCGCACGGCACCCTCGATACTGTGCCGCACGGCACCCTCGATACTGCGCCGCACGGCACCCTCGATACTGCGCCGCACGTTACCATTTCGGAGAGCTTTGATTGCCGGAACGATGAAGATGACGACAGAGCTATGAGTAATATCGTCCATAACTGAAGATCGTCTCGAACTGAAAGATACCGTCTGATATAATGCTGATCGAAGGAGGGGAAGAGAGTACGAAGGAAGAGAGGGAGGTTCTGAAAGAGAAAAGGTGGGAAGGGGGAAGATAAGGTAATATTTTCTGAGAGATTGCCACGTTATATTTATCGCCTCGAGGAGTATGCTGCAAATTGAAAGCTCGTAAGAAAATGGCCTCAGCCTACCGTGTGAGTGGTGTAGGGTGGGAAGTCGAGTATAAAATCACCGCACCCGTCGGCGACTGGAACACGTGGGTCACAAACATGATCCAAATTATACCATGCAAGCTGACCGCATTGTGCTGGATATTCGATTCCTTAATGCCTTCCCCTCCTAACGCCTCCCTGTGCATAGGTGTCGATTTATATACTTTTGGGGTGATCCTTGCCCCCCCCCCCACACGTTGAGTTCAGCCCCCAAAGGTGATCTCGCCCCCAAATGTTTTCTGGCCACTGGCGTATCCAAGGGGGCCGGAAGGGCCTAGCCCCCAAATTGCCTGAAGTCGACAAAAAATGGCGCATTTCATAATTTAAACGCAAATCCACACAACTTTCACTCAGGAAAGTCTGTTTAAAACCACTTATTCATGCAGGAAAAAAAACGAAATCAAATTAGTTTTTAGAATTGTGTGAATTTTTGCAATTTGGTCCCACCAAACCAGTTTTTTTTGCCGTTCTGGCATAACGATTATTCACGTCGAAGCGTAGCTTGTGAGATGTGAGATGAACCGTGATAGACGTTATTAACAGCCACTTTAGGTTTGGGTGCCTAGTTTTCCATTTGAAGGATACTGTTCGAGTCTGATCTGTACCGAGTAAAATGATAAATCAATGAGGAATTAAGGTGTGTACCGACTAAATGTCTTTATTTTCACCTAAACAATGTTTTTTTTAAAAATCGGAAACGAATCGTCTCACAAAACACTGAAACAGCTAGGTAGGGAGGTACCCACGGACACCTGGGGGTCCACGCCCCCCCCCCCATGGGCCTCCAAAGAGCCCCGCGTAGCTCTATGAGTTTTGTATGTTTTTTCTGAAATAGCCTGATAACCGCTCAGATCAGGCCACACTTGTCATCTTCGGGCCCTCTGTAGGCCAAATTGGGTCGTCTTCAGGCCCCAGTGAGCCCTTCGGAGACCAGAGTGAGCCTTCTGGAGACACAATGGGCCCTCTGGAGGCCAGAGTGGGCCCTCTGGAGAACAGGATGGGCCCTCCGGAAGCCACAGTAGGCCCTCCGGAGACCAAAGTGGGCCCTCTGGGAGTCCGAGTGGGCTCCTGGAAGCAACAGTGGGCCCTTTGGATGCCAGAGTGGGCTCTCTGAATGCCAGAGTAGGTCCTCTGTAGTCCAGAGTGGGCCCTGTGGAGGCCAAAATGGGCCCTACAGAGGCCAGAGTGGGCCCTCTGGAGGAAATAATGGGCCCTACAGAGGCCAGAGTGGGCCCTCTGGAGGCCATAATGAGCCCTACATAAGCCAGATTGGACCCTCTGGAGACCAGGGTGACCCTCTGGAGGCAAGTGTGGACCCTCTGGAGACCAGGGTGACCTTCTGGAGGCAAGTGTGAACCCTCTGGAGACCAGGGTGACCCTCTGGAGACCAGGGTGACCTTCTGGAGGCAAGTGTGAACCCTCTGGAGACCAGGGTGACCCCCTGGAGACCAGGGTGACCTTCTGGAGGCAAGTGTGAACCCTCTGGAGACCAGGGTGACCCTCTGGAGGCAAGTGTGAACCCTCTGGAGACCAGGGTGACCTTCTGGAGGCAAGTGTGGACCCTCTGGAGACCAGGGTGACCCTCTGGAGGCAAGTGTGGACCCTCCGGAGACCAGGGTGACCCTCTGGAAGCCAGATTGAGCCCTCTGCAGACCAGGGTGACCCTCTGGAGGCAAGTGTGGACCCTCCGGAGACCAGGGTGACCCTCTGGAGACCAGGGTGACCCTCTGGAGACCAGGGTGACCCTCTGCAGACCAGAGTGACCCTCTGGAGGCAAGTGTGGACCCTCTGGAGACCAGGGTGACCCTCTGGAGACCAGGGTGACCTTCTGGAGGCAAGTGTGGACCCTCTGGAGACCAGGGTGACCCTCTGGAGGCCAGGGTGACCCTCTGGAGGCAAGTGTGAACCCTCTGGAGACTAGGGTGACCCTCTGGAGGCAAGTGTGGACCCTCCGGAGACCAGGGTGACCCTCTGGAAGCCAGATTGAGCCCTCTGAGGGTGCACCAGAGTGGGCCCCCTGGAGGCCAGGTGGGCTGTTGGAGGCCAGAGTGGGCCCTCTAAAGGCGGACCAAAATGAGCCCTCTGAATGCCAGAGTGGGGTCGTTGGAGGTCAGAGTGGGCCTTCTGGACCAGACACGTAGCCAGGAACTCGTCCAGGGGGGCGGCGCCTAGAAAGGGCCCCTTCCCGAGCGTTGAAAGGACCCCTTCCCAAGCGTTGAAAGAGCCAAACAAAACGGATGAAAAGGCACGTTACAAGGATGGAAAATGCAGTATGACAGGTATGGCATGGGCCATACCAACTTTTAGGAGCTGGAGTTAGCAAACTGCCATATCAACTTTGGAACCAGCGACACCAATTTGGAATCAGCTATACCAACTTGGAATATTATTTTAAGCTCAAGACCTGGAACTCTTAAAGGGACTATCCCACCTTAACATTATATCTGAGTTGAGATAGCCATTTTGATGGCTTGGGATTGAAATTAAGTATGGTAGCAGTTAAAACAACCACAATGATCTAATCAAAAAGGTATTAGAGTTTGATTTTTATATCTGTAAAAAATAAGGCCCATGTGTATTTGAATAGGGTCTCTAAACCGACAGCGTCGTGCTCTTTACCCAACTGGTAATGATAGTCGACTTGTTTTAAGGTCAGCCTTGAAATATTTTCGACTTTCATTTCTCGATCCCCGGGTGGTTCGCAATCTAAGCCAATCTAGACACCGGTTGGTTCGCTTTTTCTGCGCAATGGATGTCGACAAAAAAATTGTGCCATACATTTGGCAGCACAAAGGATTTCCCTGTTATTAAACAAAAAATCATATGACGTCACCAACCCAACTTTCCGCTTAAAAAAAGTTGACTATCTTCCAAGATAAGCATTTTTTAGGAAAAAAAAGTTCACGAACATGTTCAGCTGACCTCGCCTGACATGTAGACATACAATTAAGTGTTATTCGACAACTTGCAAAAAGATGGGACAGTCCCTTTAAACAAATTGCCCCGCGGAGCGGCGCTAATTTTTTTAGTCTTATGCCCTAGATATGCTTTCTCATCAATGCGTCGCATTGCGCATGGTGCGGACTCTAAAAATGTTATTGTGCGTTTAAGAGTAAGTTAAAAAATGCTGAAGTGAACTATTTTGCCCAATTATAGAGAAAAGTAGCAACATAACACATAATTGTGCCGAAAAACAGAGCGTTTTTTTATAACCCACATATAATTGAATGTGTGGTTAAATTGCGCCGCGGAGCGGCGCGAAAATTTTGAGTTTTATTCCCTGGACTTTTATTATTATTTTATTTATTTATTCCTTTTATTCCCTGGCATTGTTACTGTTGAAAGGCCAAGGTTCCCTTCAGATCGTCTAGAGGCCCCTCCGACCTTTTCAACGTCCTTCCGACCTGTTCAGGGACTCATCTGGGATCCCCGAAAAGACATGATGTGGAGTGGGTGATATATATTAAATACAAAGAGGGCTTACTCTACAAGAAAAATTAAAATCGGAACTTTCGTGTATATTGTAGTTGTAACACCCTGACGAAGGGTGTTACAATATACCTGAAAGCTCCGCTTTTAATATTTGTATTGTGGAGTAAGTCCTCTTTGTATTTAATCTTCATCTGGGATCTCTACGTGCTTTTAGTCCTTCCGGTCTGAACAGGGACTCCTCTTACTTTCCAAAAAGCCCCTCTTGTGTATCAAGGGGCCCATTTGGCCTGTTCAGAGGTCCTTCCGACCTGACCAGGGCTGCTTTGCTGCACTGGCTGGTTTGTCGCCCTGCCGGCATGCCCAGGGGCCCTCCGACCTGCCCAGGGGACCCTCCGACCTGCCAAGGGGCCCCTCCAGTCTGGCTAGGAACTCATCCGGCATGTTCAAGGGCCCTTCCGACCGGCCCAAAAACCTTTTTGGTCTAGCCAGGGACCCCACTGACTTGCCCAGGAGCCCCTCCGATCTGCCCAGCGACTCTTCTGGTCGGACTGCGCTGGCTGCTTTGTCGCCCTGCCGACATGCTCAAGGGGCAGGCGCATAACCACCACTGGGGTCACTGGGGATCAGTCCCCAGTAACATTTTCGGATTTTAACATTACGCCTATGGGCGTTGCATGGGAATAATCGACTTCAAGTGCCTCCGTCCCCACCTACTTTCGGAAGGTGGTTACGCCTGTGTCAAGGGGCTCTCCTACCTGCCCTGGAGTCCCTCCGTGCTGGCTAGGGGACAATTCGGCATGTTCAGGGGCCTTTCTTACCCGCCCATGGGTCCTTTCGGTCTGATCAGGACCCCTCTGATCCACACAGGGGCCTTTTGAACTTTCCAGGAGCCGTCTGGTCTCTCCAGGGGCCCTCCAGCCTTCTAAGGGGCCATTCCGACCTGACAAAAGACTGTGCTGACCGCCTTGTCGCCCGGCCAACATGCTCAGGGTCCTCTCAACCTGCCCAGGGCCCCTCTGTGCTGGCTAGGGGCCCATTCGTCGTGTTCAGAGGGCCCTCTGACCCGCTCAGGGGCCCTTTAGGTCTGGCCAGGGGCTCCTCTGACATGCACAGGGCTCTTTTGAACGTCCAAGGGGCCCTCTGGTCTTTCAAAGAGGGCCCTGGTGGCCCTAAAGGGTCTCTGAAGTGCTCTAAACTCTCTAAAGACCACGCTTCGCGTGGTAAAGAACTCATGATACCGCGCTTCGCGTGGTAAAGAACTCATGATACCGCGCTTCGCGTGGTCTCGTCGGCCCTTTTCGGCGCGCGCAGCGCGCCGAAAAGGGCCCTCCTGGCCTCCAGGGGGGGGGGGGGCACCCACCGCCCCCCTTGGCTACGTGCCTGCTCAGGACGTCAGAGTCGGCCCTCTGGAAGCCAGGTGGAGCTATTAGAGTCTAAAAGAGTTCTCAGTCATTCTGAGAGCCCTCAGCCGGACTGAGGGAGCCCTTAGTCGATCTGAGGAAGCACGTAAATTGGCATGACAGGGGCTAACATGTTCTTGTATGGCGGTGGAAGTTTAGAGGCCAGCATTGGAGTTTGAAAAATGCCATTGAAGCTCCAATCCACAAACAAGGGCGTAGTCAAGGGGGCCTAGGGGGTTATGGCCCCCTCCTGGAAGGTAACCGAATTCGGCTTGAGAGACCCTTGATCGGCATGAGAGGGCCCTCGGTCGGCTTGAGGGGACCCGGCCCTCAATCCGGGCGGCCTGAATAGCTCAATCGGTGTGGCATTCGTCTGGGGACCGGGAGGACCCGGGTTCGAATCCCAGTGCCGCCCGCTCTTCGGACCAGTTCCCCGGTTGACTAATGCAGGTGTGTGGTGGGCTCCCACACATCATTCGGAGGAACAGGAGCCCCTGTAATTGGGCGCCAATGACCCGTTCGGGTGAGACAATTAATAATTAAATAAATAGTAATATCTTTATATACATTTCCGAAACACATTGTATGTCGAGTCATGGAAGTAATGGTGCGGTACTTCCACGAATACGGTAAAGTATGGTACATTATTGTGTTCTGTAATCCGGTCATAAATCAACAGGAGACCATACAATAGTATAGATGTCAATGTGATGATCCCATACCCTAAGCATGGTGATAACAGACCAAACGCTTAGAAGTGCAAATTGAACATAATAAACACCTGAAGTAGGACCTCAAACCGCACTCACAAATACTTCTAACCACTGGGGAAAACACCCAGGTAAACAGAACAATGTGATGGGAAACGATCAACATCATTGGGCACTTCGTTGAGGGAGGAGACCGAACACCCTCTCCGTGGTTAACCAGATCGACTTCCATTTGGTCATCATTGACGAGCTGGCGCCGAGTGTCCTAGTCCTAGTCGCCCGCGGTTCCGTCAAATTGAATTGTTGGCACGGCTGTCGAATTCAGCGGGGAATGATAAACTGGGAGGGCTGTGTTGAGTTCAGCGGGTAGGCTAGGATGATAGGGCTGATTTCAGCGGGCTAGGATGATAGGATCAGCGGCTAGGATGATAGGATCAGCGGCTAGGATGATAGGATCGGCGCCTAGGATGCTGAGGTGCTGAGTTCGTGAGAAAGGTCAGAGTGATATGGCTGCTGAATTATGCAGCATGGTTGGTCAGCCTGGAGTGCTGTTTAGCTGGGCTGCTGAGCTCAGCACTCACCGGTGCCGATGGCCACCACGCTGGCCTTCCTCCCTTCCTCCGACATCTCGCCGGCCGCGAATCAATACCGAGACAGTGGCGGCGGCGGCGGCGGCGGCACCGGACCGTGGCCCGGCGGCGGACGCGGCGCGCATGCTCCAAATACGGCGCAGCCGGCAGCGCCGCGCGCCTCGTCCCCATCGACCGAGCGAGCCACGCGGCGCACCACGCTCGCGCTGCCTCGCCACCGCCCCCGCCCCCTGATGTGATTATAGGCCCCTGCATGTCGCGTACGGAGGGGAAGGTATTGCATGATGCACATTTTGCAAGACGCTGACAAAGGGTCCGCGGAGATGCATTATTATTCAAAAGCAGACATTAGCCGGTAGTATTATGCAGGTGGTTTCTCAGACATCTAGTGCAATGAGACCTTTGGGAACAATGAGTTTATACGGTGCGGGTTAGGATCATTAATTAAAATGGTCTACTTTGCTAGCAAACAAGGAAATACACCTACATATACATGCTACTGCAAACGAGATTCCCAGGCGTGGTTTGTCGATTTACGTCTTGTACTACGTTTATAAGCAAAGCTGGCTCAGTTTATTTAGCTGCCTACGGTGGGAGCATTTCACGACAAATTGGCCTCAGGAAAATAACAATATATTACCCTCATTATTCACATATCGACCAAACTGTGGGTGCATAGTTATATTGGCCACTAAGTCCAGTTTGTGCAGGTTGGGATTTATCGGGGTAGTGGTTGAGCGCTTAACCCTCGCCCTAGGGGGGGGGGGGGGGCTGACAGCCCCTCCCCTGAGGTTTTTCTTGAATAACTGTGTACACATGCGGTGCATCTTATTAATCTTTTCGATAGCTGAGTTTACAACAATTATACGTATGCTGTAAAAATTTAATTGAATTTGGTTAAGCAGTTTGGGAGATAATCATGTTTTGATGACGTCATGTTGGTAAAAAATGAGAATTATTTGAAAAATCGTAGAAAACAGAGTTTTAAAGAAAATTGCAAACGCAATTAACCAAAGATACAAAATGGCATTCTCTTTAAAATGGAAATCTCGGATTTGCAAAATTTTGGGTTTTGGACTCCTAATATAAAAACGGTTGTTTTTTTGGAAAAATCCCCACAAAATCAAAATTGTCATAGATATTAGAAAAACCGGAATAAATGTGAGAGAACTGACTATGGTCAATACCCATACCAAATTTCAAAGCAATATCTTCATTTTTTGACTGAGGGAAGGCTCCCTAAGTGTAAGAAACTGATGACGTCATTTAAAAAAAAAACTTTTTTTACAAGATACGAACAAATAATTACCTTTTCTGTATTTCTGAGTCAAAACTGGTCTAGGAACATGCCTTTTTATTTAAATTTATAAATTTCTAATTTTGAGGTTTTCTGGAAGCAAAATCGCTGTTCTGGATGTGGTAAATCCGAGGTCATTCACTTGACCTGGAAGGTCACCCGTTGACCTGAAACCTAAAAATCGCATACTGTTAGATTCCTCTCATGACAGGAAACATGCTGGTTCTTACCGAATTGCTGTAAGTTGCTTGGTTTGGAAGTTAACAGGGGGGGGGGGCTGTCAGGCACTCCCCCCCCCCCCCCCCGGAGGGCGAAGGTGAAAAAGCTCCCGTAGCTCAGGTTGACTGTGGTCCCATCAGGCCGACCAAGTTCCCCTTCGGGGCGCCGGAGGATCCCCTAAACCCGACTGTGGGCCCCTCATGCCAACCAAAGGCCCAAAAGTTCCCGTAAAAGCTCCCGAGCGGTTGCTTGAGAGGACCTCGATCGGTCTGAAGGAGAACTCGGTCGGCTTGAGCGGGTCCCCTGTCGGCCCTCGTTCGGCATGAGGGGCCCTTAGATGGTTTAAGGCCCCTTCGGATATTTATAGGCCTGACTGAACCATTGACATGCCTGGGCGGACCCCAGGCTGGTCTGAGAGGGCGATTGTCGAGGCCTGAGAGGGCCGCACCTCCGGCCGTCACTGGCCAGAGGGGCGCCGTCACTGGCCGGAAGGGTGCCGTCATTGGCTGGAGGGGCGCAGTCACTGGGCGGAGGGGCGCCGTTATTTGCCGGCGAGGCGCCGTCACTAGCCGGAGGGGCGCTGTCACTGGCCGAAGGGGCGTCGTCACTGGCCACAGGGGGTGCCGTCACTGGCCGCAAGAGTGCCGTCACTGGCCGGAGGAGTGCCATCACTGGCCAGATGGGCACCGTCGCTAGTCGAAGGGGCGCTGTCACTGGCCAGAGGGACACCGTCATTAGCCGGAGGGGCGCCGTCACTAGCCAGATGGGCGCCGTCACTGGCTAGAGGGGCGCCGTCACTGGCCAGAGGGGCACCGTCACTGGCCAGAGGGGCGCCATCACTGGCCAGAGGGGCGCCGTCATTAGCAGGAGGGGCGCCGACACTAGCCAGAGGGGCGCCGTCACTGGCCAGATGGGCGCCGTCACTGGCCAGATGAACGCCGTCATTAGACGGAGGGGCGCCAACACTAGCCAGAGGAGAGCCGTCACTGGCGAGAGGGGCGCCGTCACTGGCGAGAGGGGCGCTGTCACTGGCCAGAGGGGCACCGTCACTAGCCAGAAGGGCGCCGTCACTGGCCAGAGAGGCGCCGTCACTGGCCAGAGGGGCGCCGTCACTGGCCAGAGGGGTGCTGCCACTGGCAGAGGGGCGCCGTCACTGACCGGAGGGACGTCGTCATTAGCAGGAGGGGCGCCGTCACTGGCCAGATGGGCGCTGTCACTGGCCAGAGGCGCGCCGTCACTGGCCAGAGGGGCCTTAGAGGGAAATTGGTCTGCTTACGAGGCCCTTCCACGCCTTCAGCGCAGGGGGGGGGGGGAGACGGCCGCCCCCCGCCGCCCCCTGTATCTGCCTATGAGTCATACAGAGGCGGATAAGGGGGGGGGGGGGTATACATTTTTGCGACCAGAAAACGACACTTTAAATAATTGTGGTGTGAGGAGCTCCGCCAAGGGGGGGGGACGCGTCCCCCATTTTTAGCCAGGGGGGATTATCCCCGCTCAATAACTTCTCGCTGACACCCCCCCCCCCCCTCCCCCTCCCGCTCAACAACTTTTCGCTGACGGCGACCACTTGGCTTCCCTGGATCCTGTCTCCCCAATTTCAAAGGCGTGGCGGAGTCCCTGCTGCTCTAATAAGATCAATTTGCTTTCGTTATCGAAGTGATACACGGGCGACACGATTCATGGCGTCTGATTACGTCTAACCACTGCATTGAAGATCGGACATAAATATCCATAATTTGAAAGGTCAATTACTTATCTCTTGAATAACGTAACAAAGTTCTTGAGGTTCGTGTGGAAAGTAATTTTAGCGCTGAAAGTTGCGGCCTTCTCACGGAGTGAAGACATGTCTGTATCAGCGGCACGCAAGGGCGGCACCAACTTCTGAAAGTTGGGGGGGGGGGGGACGGAGGCACCTTTAAATATATGTTTTCCATGCAACGCCCGTAGCCGTAATGTTAAATCCGAAAATGTTTGGGGGACGCGTCCCCCCCCGTCCCCCCGCCTTCGCCGCCCCCCCCCGTCCCCCCGCCTTCGCCATGGCGGCACGTGTGACGTATTGCAACGTGACATGAGGTAATTACAATGATCCGTCACTGAGAGCTGAACAACTAGAAACGACGTCAGCTTTTGTCGTAGAGTTGGTAAAGTGTCAAACTGCAAACTCCTCCACGCTGGCAAGGTGGGTTCGGGTCGGTTCGACGCTTGATATATGATTTTGAGCGGGATGACCTGTGGAGTTTTCAGGCATATCTTTTGGGTAGTTACAAAGAAATAAGCCTCTGGAAAACCTGGTTAAGTTTGAGTCGGGTCGAGTCACTCATGTATTTAGATTTGTCCATGACTTAACAGAAGAACGCGCGTGCGCTTGGCGCCTGCGTCAACTGCCCGTGGGGTTTTCCGAGGTTCCGCTAAATTACCAAACCGGGCCCGCTCGGTAACCAATGTTTCAGCAAAAACGATATATTCTCATTCGCCTGTTAGGATTAATTCATGTAAGTAACTAGGTATGGTGAGCGAGCGAAACTGCCATATAATGCATTGCTCATGAAGACCAATCGGTGATCAAATCAGCACGACCAATCGGTGATAAAATGAGCACGAGCACTGCACGAGCATACGTACTGGGCTGCGGACAGTCGCTCCTCCGCACACGGACGGAGAAGTAGGGACGGACGGAGCTGCCGTCCGCAGGGTCCTCCTCCAACACCGGCTGAACGGAGCACCTCCGCGACATGCTGACCAGAAGATTTACAGCAGCTCAGCTCTCAACGAATCCCGAAGCAGCAACAATGCCAAATTATCGACGATGTGCTCACGGGCTCACTTTAAACGTTCGTGGCCGGTTTAGTCCAATTGATCGATCGTTTCGTGTGTTCAATTGTTGTCTCGAGCTTCCGCTTGGGCCCACTTAAGCTGGAATCTCACTTTTCTTCGATCGGACAACGACGACCAGTCGTTGCCGTCCAGAAGTCCCTGCTCCCATGGGGCTTCTGGACACTCGAAAGCTACACTTGTTGGACGTCCCCACTTGCTCTTTCGAGGTCGTGATCCACGATTCAATCTCAGAAAATAGCGCAACCTTCGTGATATCTGCCAGCCGAATAACTCAGCCCTCTTCGTTGCTTCCGAGTGATCCCTTACTAGAACAGCACTGCACACCGCATGCCTCCCGTCCACCTCCGATCAATAAACTGCACTCGGGCCGAACACAAGCCGCGCTCAACAGTGAACACGAACCCGACGCGTGGCGCGCCACTCATCGAGTGTGGCCAACGCGGCGCAGCGGCGGCGACGCGCCACATGGTTGTGTGTCAATACGCTGTTCGCGTGGGCAAGTCTGTAGCAACGCTCCCCTTAGCAACACGGTGATTTGCCAAGCGGGTTGCACGTAACATTTACATGACGTCGTGAACACCACCATCATTATCATCATCATCATTTATTCGTACGTCATCCGCAAAACACGGCTTTTCATGACAAGTGTCATTTTACATTGTATCTCAGTTACACTATTAAATAAATCCACAGACAAAATTGTCGACACAAAAGCGTTACTAGCACAAGACAGTCGTTTCTCGCAGAGTTAGCGATCTGCTGTCAGCCACTCACTCATCCGCGTACGAAACACCGTCACTGCTCCAGCGTCTCGCACTTCGCCCGGCGTCTCGTTCCATTTGGCCGTTGTCCGAAATCTGAACGATCGATGGGCGTGCTCGGTACGGACTCGAGGCATGTGCAGCAGCCCTGCTGCAGAACCTCGGTTTTCTCTGGCGGACACATCCTCGCGGTACGACAGCAAATCTCTCAGACAGATCGGTGCATTATTATCATACAGCAGACGATGTACCATCACCAGGTCTCGCTCGGCAACAAGTTCGTCCACTTTCGGCCATTTCAATCCATTAGACATTATACGTGTATGACGACGGCAGCATTTAACAATTCTTGCGCTGTTTTTTTCTTCATACACACATCGATCGTGAAACGTAATTAGCAGAACTGTGTCTGATGCAATTTCTGGATAACGTGCAAGCTCCCGGGGCGATGGTGGCAGGAAAGGTGACAACGTAAATACAATGAGTGCAGCGTATTTTGTGACCAAAGTATTAAAGGGAATAGGTCACCTTGAAAGTTGTCTTGAAATTCAACCATACGGTGCATCTTGAGCTCAAAACTACGAATAGGACCTTCGTTTGGACAACTGATGGAAATGTGTGGAGAAAGAAGTAAGTTTCTCTTTGCATTTCACGAGAAATCGTACGCAGCAGCTGGCGTTCTGGCTCCGCCTGACGCAAAGTACAGTCTCTGACAAGGTGCCGCCGCGCCGCCCGGGCGGCTGAGCGGATATTAACGAGGCGTCGTGATCAGAGATTACGTGCCAGAGAGTGTACCTGTCTCCGGCGGCGAGCGTTCATCTCCCGAACGTGGCCCGGAACAGCGGACATGAAACCGGGCTCACTAGTCCTGTGTCGAAATTACTTAACGTGGGGAGGTAATTCTTTCACCACAACCCATTTTTAGATCTGCTCGCTAATGAAAACCGTCTTTTAATGGCAAAATTTACACGGGGTGCGCTGAAGAAAATGCTTAAGCCTTCCGTGAAAATGTTATCAAATTGGTTGGTTTTATCCGAACTTGTCTGACCCAAATATGGCCCAACTTGAGGCCTAAGCCGCCGTTCATGTGGCTTACACGGTTGACACCTTACCAGATAGCTTGTGCATTTGGATTTGCCGAGGGATTTCCGCTCGATTACCGACGGGATCGAACAGGGGCGAAGATAATGGCATAAATCCAAGACCTAGGGATGAACCAATATACTTTCTAGTATATGTAGAACACAGTAATTAATATGACCTTTTCCTCGACAGAAAGTAAATAATTAATCAAAAATATATTAGGTGAATTTTCGGCCAAATGCCATTCTCAAACCATAACACATTGACAATCAATGTGTGACAATCAATAACATATTGGCAATCAATGTGTGACAATCAATAACACATTGACAATCAATGTGTGACAATCAATTACACACTGTTTGTCAATGTGTTATGGTTTGAGAATGGCCTGTGGCCGAAAATTCACCTAATCTATTTTTGATTAATTATTTACTTTCGGTCGAGGAAAAGGTCATATCAATTACTGTGTTCTACATATAATATATACTATGTTCCTCGCAAGAGCACTGAACAACGTTTCTAGAATATACTTTCTATTGTGATGCAAAAATATTACAGAAAATTCGCACTCTGGGTGAACGCCTTTGTCATTGTGCCTGGAATATTAACTCAGGTATAATGTCCTCAGGGAATACAATTTAGCTGATGATTTTATCGACTTTGCTCGTCTGGTGTATATTCGTACTGGTCCCCCTTGCTCTCCTGATTAATTCTTTAGTCGTACGAACCGCTACTTCTATCTCAGGCTCCGAGCCTATATGTGAAAGCGATCGCTCGGCCATCGCCCATAAAGGCATTTACTAGTTAAATATTCGTATTATTATTATCAAGACATGACTTTGACAAGGACAGCGCTACCGCAGATACAAATACAGAAAGGCGAGTTCAGAACTGGTAGTACTTCAGAACTCTTTCGGGACCGAATTGTTGCATATAAGCGTCATTCCATGCGACTCCAATGGGAGATATCCAATCAGGAGTGAGAGCATGGTCACACTCCTGATCAGATGCCAGTTCGCTACGAACATCGTTCCTATCAGTTTTAATCACTCAACGACAGCGTGCCTTTAGTAATACATCCACTTCAGGGTTACACTTAGTTTCTGACGCATGCCGAGTATTAGGTACTTGCAAAGCATGTGAGAGAACTAGAGAAATATCCTTGTTGTCAGGCACTTATTCTTCATGCGGACGCTGTTTAACATATTTTTGTTCTTGTTACAAAATATTTCATCAGTTTATTTTTTAGTGTCTAAGGCATAGCGCCTTGAACCGAATCAGGTGTTTATTTGCTTCTTTGTCCTGATTGTTACCACTTAATGTTGCATGTTTATTTTCCCTTAAGCTAGATGCAAGATTAAGTTGCAAAACCGGCAACTTGCGAAATTGCGATGGTGGAAATTTATCAATAGCACATTAACATGTTATAAACATTTTTTTTCTCGTACCCATTCTTCATTGCTGTTTAAACCTTTTGCTGTAACACATTTGGTATCAAAATGTCGCCGTTTCAAACTATCGGATGCAATGGATATTTCGCATGCTTGTTGACCGTCGCACGCTATTTTGCATAAACATCAGCAACAATGCGTCATATAATGTTATCTGTTCCCACAATGAATAGAACGACATATGTTAAACACGTACCAGCTGAGTGCATCTGAAGATTCTTCCCGGTAAGATAGAGACCCTCTCAGATAAATCGAGAGCCCTCTCAGGCTTTCTGAAGCCCTCTCAGATCTGCGATGGCCCTCACAAATACGAGTACGAGTCTACGAGTCCATCAGGGTAGTTGAATACCTTAGCTATCCGGGCCCATTTTAACATGTCAACGGGGGGGGGGGGGGGGGGGGGAGGGGGCAAATGCCCCCCACCAGTGAGCCGTTTTGCCACCCAGTCAAGAAATGTTGCCCACCCTGATTTCAGTATTTTCATGTCATTTTTCGCTTGATAGGTATTCAATTAAAATAAAATATGCTTACCTGGTGATACATGTATACAAATCAAATGCAAATGTCATGATATTCCTAAGTTTTAGTATTTACCAGCCAAAATAAGTTTCTTTAAATTATTTCCGGAATATCTTGAATTTCAATATCCTTTGAACAATGGGGTGGGGGACAATTTTGTAAGGTAGTTGAATACCTTAGCTATCCGGGCCCATTTTAACATGTCAACGGGGGGGGGGGAAAATGCCCCCCACCAGTGAGCCGTTTTGCCACCCAGTCAAGAAATGTTGCCCACCCTGATATCAGTATTTTCATGTCATTTTTCGCTTGATAGGTATTCAATTAAAATAAAATATGCTTACCTGGTGATACATGTATACAAATCAAATGCAAATGTCATGATATTCCTAAGTTTTAGTATTTACCAGCCAAAATAAGTTTCTTTAAATTATTTCCGGAATATCTTGAATTTCAATATCCTTTGAACAATGGGGTGGGGGACAATTTTGTAAGGTACCATTGTTTTGGGTTCATAAAAACAAGGATAATTTTCCATAATGTAAATATTTTTTATTATATAAAAATGCGAAATGAATTAAAAAATGATTAAAAAACAAAACAATTAAGCTCATGTCCTTGTAGATGTGACGTCACGACCATAGTATATATCAAAAGTGCCGTCACAAATCACGAGTGTCGTGACGTCACAAACAAAATCAAGAAAGCTTTTTTTAATATGAGAAGTTAAGAGGAAGTTTTGGGACAAAAGGCGGTCTAAGATGTGTGTGAGAAGTATATCGACAAATCGAGAAACATATGCTGAATTTGTTATGCGTAAAAACCCACTACCTGTCCCCACCCCATTGCGAGCCGATTGTGTTGAAATGTGGTGTGTGGTTAGGGATCTCTCAGCCGCCACTTTCCCACAAGTCAGGGATGGGGTGCTTCTGCACGTGCGCACGTGTGCACTACGTATTTGTATCTCAGAAACTAACTTCCCTGATCGAGTTGAAATTCACCATGTATTTCCTTTGCGTTCGCTCGTTCATCGCCAACTAACTACGGTGCCTTACTGGTTCGGTAAAAAGTTATGGAAGAAAAATGACGAATGACCTCAGGGTGAATAGATTTTACCTCGTGGAGGTCACAGGATAAAAATATCACATGGATGCAATGCGCCACTCATCGAGTGCGGCCAACGCGGCGCAGCGGCGGCGACGCGCCACATCGTTGTGTGTCAATACGCTGTTCGCGTGGGCAAGTCTGTAGCAACGCTCCCCTTAGCAACACGGTGATTTGCCAAGCGGGTTGCACGTAACATTTACATGACGTCGTGAACACCACCATCATCATCGTCGTCATCATCATTTATTCGTATGTCATCCGCAAAACACGGCTTTTCATGACAAGATTGGCGGATCCAGAACGGGTGGTTTGGGGAGGGCAAAATTCCAAAAGTCTCACACCATTCTGAAAACGCATCGGATTTGGCTTGCTTATGCATTGGTAGCTGATTTAAAGCTAACTTTCCTTAGTGAAAGTTGCTTAGATTTTCTTCTATATCAGAAAATGTGTCAATCTTGCGCCGATATCAGGCGCTGGGGTGTGGGGGGGGGGGGGGGCAATTGCCCATTTTTCCCAACCGTAGATCCGCCACTGGATCTTTGTATTTTGCAAAAGATGCGGAACTCTGGTGAAAATTGGGCAAATTGAACCATTTCCTGTGGATTTATATGCATTTCCATGTTTCCCAATGACTTATAATTGAGAGGTCACAAAATAGACTTCACCTTAGATCACCGATATAAATATAATCCGAAATAGCAGAATTGTAGGTGTTTATGACCTGATTACATCCTGTGAGTATCTAACTGATCGGTCAAACAATGTGGCTGCGTCACATTACATTTTTTGGAGGTGGGATCATTAGACTTGACTTAGTGACGTGACCTGAGGAGACCAGAGGTAAACAAATAAACATGATTTGGGCAATTGATATAGGCAAGCATTTGTACCAAAAATGGCGGCGCGAAATTACGTCGTTTTCCGCTATTTCCAAAAAAAAATATTTGCCCCCACTGGCGGATCCAGGGGCGGACATAGGGGCAAATGCCCCACCCCCACACACAGGAATCTGGACGGGGGCATGAAATACAAGTATCCCCCCCTTCCCCCTTCGCGTTCCCTGCACTGAACGTGAAAAACAATGATCCTAGGAGAACACTTCATGAAAATGGAAGTTTTTTCTTCTCTCAAGTGATTTAATTTGAAGTTTTCAATTATATTATTATATTATTTCAATTATAGACAAAACAGCACACCTGATGCAATTCAAGCAGCCCGGTGACACGTGCCCCGCTGGGGGGGGGGGGCAGAATCTTCCCCCTCCCGGATTTTCTCAATAACGTTACAACTGTGATAGATAACAATGTAAAATTTTCAGTGCCTTATACTGCATCAATTCTACGTCTTCTCACAAAATTTCAATGAAATTTATGTAGTATTTTGTAGATGATAACTTTTAATGATGTCATGTCATGCCATTTTTGGTGGAAAAACAATAAATGTTCGAAAAATCGTAAAAAATAGAGTTTCAAAGCAAATTGAGAATAAAAACGCCAAAAAAGGAAATGAGATTCTCTTCCAGATGGCTGTCTAGGATTTGTGATTTTTTTAACCCCCCCCCCCAATATTTTGTTTTATCTCGGAAAAATGTCCACAAAATCAATTTTTGTGAATTCGAAAAGTGAATTTCTTAAGCTCGAATACGAAAATTAGGTGACCGGCCCAAATCCGTGGAGGAAAAAATGGGGATATATTTTTGCCACAAAAAGATGCCCCCCAAAATTGGCGTACCTTCTACCTTCCCCCCCCCCCAGTGGGTTTCCCTTAAAATTAAAATAAAGTTAGCTGATATTAGCTAACCTTAGCTCTGAGCAGGGGCGTAGCTTCTCCAGAAAAGTTGGGGGGGGGGGGGCTGAGCTGGGAAAAATCGCTTAACGTACCATCAAAATCCACAAAAATACAGATTTATCCCCGGATTTGACCCAATTTCTCGTCCAAGTTGGGGGGGAGGCTGAAGCCCCCTCAACTGAATAGGAAACTACACCCCTGGCTCTGAGATCCTTTATTAGCTGAAACCCCTTTCAACTAAAGTGAGGGTCATCTTAGACCAGCCAAGAGCCCTCTACGGGATGTTGAGGCTCTCTCAAATCTGTCAAGGGCCCTGGCAAGTCTGCCTATGGCTCTCTCAAGCCTACTAAGAGCCTCCTTCGATCCGTTGGGGCTATCTTAGGCCGGTTGAGAACTTTCTCGTAAGAGAGATGTCAGCGTTTTCGTATCACGTGTGTTGGGCGCGTGTCAATATTTGCTAGACATTTTGAGAAGTGTTGTTTTCCTTCGTGACTTGGTCATTCCAATTTCCCCTTGTTCATATAGCACATAAATACTAGAAACGTTCGTGGGGAATTGGTGCCTTGCAGTCTAGTAGCAAACAGGGCGTGTAACATACAACGAACAACTGGCAACCAGTGAACGGAGTCGAACGAACTATTTGAAACAGTTCGTTAGAAAATTTCCATTATTGTTTGACAGATAGCTTTAACAGTGCAGTGGTGCAAGGTATACCAAATATCACTCCTAAGGGGTTTGTTTGTTCGGAAACCACACCTTACTTAACAATTAATTTAAGCATTAATTACCGTCTGTATGTCCATGCATGGATGGATGGCTGCATCATCTTGATGCAGAGCTATGGATGCATCATCTTGTTTACAGCAATTTCCGTGGAAACATGCCCACTCGCGTGCTGTTTTATATTACATAACCCAGTATTAATCATAACGTACATAATCCAGTGTTAATCATCCAAATGGAGTTTGTGGCGTGTGTAGCAGCTGAGCTCAAAGGCATTATCCAACGCTGCAGCGTCAGGCATACAGCGATTAGGTATGTAACGTAATGTATTCCATCGCTTTCAGTGGAACTGAAACTAAGCAGGGAAATTAGATTAGACGCTTCAGCTTGCCGATTGGATCCGAATAAGAGCCAGGATTGTTCGCTAATGTCTCGATCCGACATGGACTGTCGGTCGTCTGTCGCCTGTACTGACAGCACAGCACATGCTGTGACACTACTGACAGAACAGCACAGACTGTGGCTCCAGTCACCGGTCTGTCGTCTGTACTGACAGCACAGCACAGACTGTGACACTACTGACAGCACAGCACAGACTGTGACACTACTGACAGCACAGCACAGACTGTGACACTACTGACAGCACAGCACAGACTGTGACACTACTGACAGCACAGCACAGACTGGGACACTACTGACAGCACAGCACAGACTGTGACACTACTGACAGCACAGCACAGACTGTGACACTACTGACAGCACAGCACAGACTGTGACACTACTGACAGCACAGCACAGACTGGGACACTACTGACATCACAGGCCAGACTGTGACTCCAGTCATCAGTCTGTCGCCTGTATTGACTGGAGTCACAGTCTGTGGTCAATGGAGTCACTCAATTGACTGGAGTCACAGTCTGTGGTCAATGGAGTCACGGCCTGTGTTAAAGGGAAATATTCACCCTTTTCCACAACAATCGAGTTATTACTTGAAATCGATAGGCGAGACCAAAATATATTGTAAATTGATCACATTTTACATATAAACATTCCTACCGAAAGATATTTCAAGTTATAGTTGATAAGCGAGCCACGCTTATAACGGTCGGTACTCAGCTCTCAGTCTGTACTCGGAAACAAAATCAGTAAATTAGCCTCCTTACGCATTATTATTTATCATGAAGGTATGCAATATGTTTCCTGCACTCTATCTTTTGCGAATATGTGCCAAACTTTTATGAACAATCAACAAGCATTTGAAAAAATGCATTGGAATCGGCAGTTTAGCTTTGCCCCGGACGGCGACCTATTTAGTGTATGCGATTTGTTGAGAAACGAGAGGTATTCAACGTTGAACAGATTGATACAAAAGCGCCAGAGATATGTCGCGTTTCCAATAGTGGAGGGAAAACACCGACCATGAACTCCAAAAGAAGTATATGTACTTGCTTTTTAATTTGTCAAAACTTCCAACTTTGAATTAGGAATTATCTTATTTTATTCTTAAATTTAGATCACATAATTGTTATACTATAACGGAAGCCTAAGCCTGATTGTTGCTAAAAAGTCAAAAGATGAATATTTCCCTTTAACTGTAGTCACGGTCTGTGGTGACTGATGACTGGAGTCCCAGTGTCGTGTCACGGTCTGACACGGCCGCGACCCTGGCCTGACACGGGCCACTCCATCTTGTCCCGGTGGCCATGACAATGACACCTGTCACAGTGTCACGTGCCGCGTGTGACGCGTCTGTCTGTGTGGGCGCGCCGGTCACCTGGCTTCCCACGCCACCCGTCTCCCAGTGACACTAATGGTCTGTCGCGTCCCCCGCAGTCGCCCTGGATACGCTGACAGGCCCCTCAGCTGCCCCCCCCCCCCCCCCGGCACTGGCAGGTGCACAGCCGGGTCTTCTCAAATAAGCACTTCAGCAGCCAGTAGGCAGCAGCCAGCAGCCAGCAGCCAGCATCCAGCAGCCAGCAGTCAGCAGCCAGCAGCCAGCAGTCAGCAGCCAGCAGCCAGCAGCCAGCAGCCAGCAGCCAGCAGCCAGCAGCCAGCAGCCAGCAGCCAGCAGCTAGCAGCCAGCAGCCAGCAGCCTGCAGCCAGCAGCCACAGCCAGCAGCCAGCAGCCAGCAGCCAGCAGCCAGCAGCCAGCAGCCAGCAGCCAGCAGCCAGCAGCCAGCAGCCAGCAGCCAGCAGCCAGCAGCCAGCAGCCAGCAGCCAGCAGCCAGCAGCCAGCAGCCAGCAGCCAGCAGCCAGCAGCCAGCAGCCAGCAGCCAGCAGCCAGCAGCCATCAGCCAGCAGCCAGCAGCCAGCAGCCAGCAGCCAGCAGCCAGCAGCCAGCAGCCAGCAGCCACAGTCAGCAGCCAGCAGCCAGCTACCAGCATTCAGCAGCAAGTCGTCAGCAGCCAGCAGCCAAGATGAAGATTGTAGTAACTTATCGCGCCACAGTTTGCGATAAAAGCGCCAATTACCTACTATCGTCTATCGTTAGCGCAATGGTTTCACCGCACTATCAATGTTATCACTTCATATTTTAGTGCCTTTATTCAACAGTTTTGTTTTAATTGGTATATAAATAATGACCGTTAGCATGCAACTTTGTTTAAACAATTACAGCCAGCAAAGGCATTATCTACCCGCATAGTACCATTGAACGAAAGGGAAGAAAGAAAGTGATACATACAAACTTCAAATTCAATATGACACCTCATGTATTACACTGCGCCCTAAGAACAGTCATCCGCCGACACATACATAGCTGTAGACATCTGGCATTACTAGCAGCAACAGCAACAGCCGCTGCTGCCATCGCTGGCGGATTCAGCCTCTCTTCGTGTGTGTGTGTGTGTGTGGGGGGGGGGGGGGGGCATCTTTTTGTGGCAAAAAGGTACACCCATTTTTTTTCTCCGCGGATTTGGGCCGGTCACCTTCTTTTGGTATTCGAGCTTAAGAAATTCACTTTTCAAATTCACAAAAATTGATTTTGTGGATTTTTTTCTTCCGAAAACAAATTATAATTGTATTTTTGGGGGTTAAAAACAAACAAAAAATCGAAAATCCGAGATAGCCATTTTGAAGAGAATGTCATTTCCTTTCTTTTTAGTTTTTTTTAAAATTTGTTTCTAAACTCTATTTTCTACGATTGTGCAAACATTTATCGTTTTCCCACCAAAAATGGCATGACATGACGTCATTAAAACGTCATTATCTCCCACAATAATGCACATATTTCATTAAAATTTAGTAAGAAAACGTAGAATTTATGCAGCATAAGGTACTAAAAGTTTGACGTTGATATCTATCATAGTTTTCAAGTTATTGAGTAAATCCGGGAGGGGCAGATTCTGCCCCCCCCCCTAGCGGGGCGCGGGTTAAGTGTCACAGGGTCTGCTTGAATTGCATCAGGTGCACTGTTTTGTCTATCATTGAAAGAAAGGGATACATACAAACTTCAAATTAAATCACTCGAGAGAAGAAAAAATCCGTTTTCATGAGAGAAAAAACAATCCTTAGTTTTTGACGTTCGGTGCAGGGAACGCGCGGGGACATACTTGTATTGCATGCCCCTCCCATATTCCTGTGGGGGTGGGGGGATTTGCCTCTGATGCTCCCCCCCGGATCCGCCAGTGCTAGCAAGTACCGCCAAGGAGAGCCTCTGCCAGACATTTTCCAGACAATTCATTTTCCCATTTGTCAAATTTGTATTAGCAATTGCGAAAGTTGTGTCATGCCGCGAAGCTGCGCGAAATTTTTCGTTTTTTGAGAGTGGATAGCTGGATTTTGGCTGCTGCAAAGGCAATTTTTACGATTTTACGATAAATCGGGAACGCGCAGGGGGGGGGGGGGCATACTTGTATTGAATTCCCCTCCCCCCGGAGGCACTCGCCCCTGATGCCCCCCCCCCCCTGGATCCGCCAGTGGCTGTCATCAGTTCACCCTGGAATCTATCACCGACACAGAGCTGTAGACCTCTGACATTACCAGCAGCAACAGCCGCTGCTGCCATCAGTTCACCCTGGAATCTATCACCGACACAGAGCTGTAGACCTCTGACATTGCCAGCAGCAACAGCCGCTGCTGCCATCAGTTCACCCTGGAATCTATCACCGACACAGAGCTGTAGACCTCTGACATTGCCAGCAGCAACAGCCGCTGCTGCCATCAGTTCACCCTGGAATCTATCACCGACACATAGCTGTAGACCTCTGACATTGCCAGCAGCAACAGCCGCTGCTGCCATCAGTTCACCCTGGAATCTATCACCGATACAGAGCTGTAGACCCCTGGCATTTCCGAGAGCCACATCAGCCTCTACGGACACCAGTTCGCCCCGGAATCTAGCACCAGCCGCACTGATAATCCATTCGGCGCCTCGATGCATATTGCATGATATCGAAATTGGAATCCGCATCAATCAGCGATGCCTCTAAATTGGTTACACATGAAAGGTGCGACTAATCCATTTTCTCATGGCCTTTGAGATGTGAAGTCAGCCCAAGGCTCTAAACAACTGAGTTTCGAAGTCAAACTATTTTCGTTATTTTCCTGGAAAGACTTGCGGGAAAGACTATGGCTAGCGCAAACAAAAATAACTTGCATTATTTTCAAAAACTGCGAATCTTTGAAAATACGTCAATCCATGCATTCGACCGGCTAAGTGAAATTGCAATTAAACACTTGCCACGCACTACTCCGGCTCCGCCGTGGCCTGGTGTGGCGTGTCACAAACCTGACCGTTTTCGATCTGTAGATACCACAAATTCAGCCCTGCTCCAAGTCATATCCGTTTGACTTCAAGCCATGCCATTGACCCCAGCTCTGCATCAGAGTACCACGTATCCAAATAGTTTACCATATGCCGGGGATATTGAAATGCATTAGCCCGAGAGGTGTGGTAATAAGTGGTATAGGAAAAATGCCCACGGGCAAGAGCAGGTGAGCACGAGCACGTGAAAACAGTGTGTGCGATAAAAACCTGACTGGAATTTTGGCTCCTTATTTTCTTTTTGTTTTCGTGCGCTCCATTGAATGAACAGCATCCCGATACTTTTCTTCAATGCAATCAGTCAAAGCGTAAATTAAAATTTGGCATTTCCCTCTCTGGTAAGGACTAAAGGCTGACACACAAGTCTTCGCGCAGCTGTGCGAAGTGGATGCGGGTGCCTGCGGGTGCCTGCGGGCGCCTATTAAAAAAAATCGACTGCGGTAAATTTCCGCAGTCGAATGTTTCTTCCCGCAACGTGCGCATCGTGCAGTTGTTGCAACCTCCGTTTAATATTTTTAATACGTACCCGTATCCACTTCGCGCTGCTACGCGAAGACTGTGTTTCAGCCTTTAGTCATGATTCGTGAATATGAATGGCGTTGAATGATACATACGGCATATGGTAAAAATCATACTACACTCGGCCGGCATGAATTTGCAAGACCTCTGCGCTTTATTGATTTTGACCTCGGCCTCCGGCTTCGCTCAAAAACCAAGAAAGCACATTGGTCTTGAAAATTGATTTACACCGGCCTCGTGCAGTATTATATAATACCCGAGCCATCAGTGTCCCCAGCGTGTAATACTGCCACCCCGCAGCGCAGATGGACCGTGTTAACAGTCGGCTATACTGCCACCCCGCAGCGCAGATGGACCGTGTTAACAGTCGGCTATACTGACACCCCGCAGCGCTGATGGACCGTGTTAACAGTCGGCTATACTGCCACCCCGCAGCGCAGATGGACCGTGTTAACAGTCGGTTATACTGACACCCCGCATCGCAGATGGACCGTGTTAACAGTCGGCTATACTGCCACCCCGCAGCGTAGATGGACCGTGTTAACAGTCGGCTATACTGCCACCCCGCAGCGCAGATGGACCGTGTTAACAGTCGGTTATACTGACACCCCGCATCGCAGATGGACCGTGTTAACAGTCGGCTATACTGCCACCCCGCAGCGCAGATGGACCGTGTTAACAGTCGGTTATACTGACACCCCGCATCGCAGATGGACCGTGTTAACAGTCGGCTATACTGCCACCCCGCAGCGCAGATGGACCGTGTTAACAGTCGGCTATACTGACACCCCGCATCGCAGATGGACCGTGTTAACAGTCGGCTATACTGACACCCCGCAGCGCTGATGGACCGTGTTAACAGTCGGCTATACTGACACCCCGCAGCGCAGATGGACCATGTTAACAGTCGGCTATACTGACACCCCGCAGCGCAGATGGACCGTGTTAACAGTCGGCTATACTGACACCCCGCAGCGCAGATCGACCGTGTTAACAGCCGGCTATACTGACACCCCGCAGCGCAGATGGACCGTGTTAACAGTTGGCTATACTGACACCCCGCAGCGCAGATTACCGTGTTAACATGGACCGTGTTAGCAGTCGGCTATACTGACACCCCGCAGCGCAGATTACCGTGTTAACATGGACCGTGTTAGCAGTCGGCTACTGACACCTGCAGACCAATGGAGAGTGTCAGCTGCCTGCTTACAGCACTGCCTGCGGCTTTCATTGTGTGGGGCGGGCAATAAACCTGGGCCGACTGAGTGGTCAGCCGGCAGGCCGGCCGGCATGCTTGTTGACCAGCCATGAGCTTCCCCAGCTCTGTACAGATCCGGGCAGCCCGTTCAAGTTCTCCAGCCCTGTGCAGGTCCGGGAACACTCGCTGCGGTCGAGACTCGTCCAAGACTGAGTGTTCCAGCCGTCAGCAGAGGGAGATACGTAATTAAGTTATATTAGACTAGGCAGTTGGAGAATGCTGATGGGAAAGTGCTCGCTGTTTCGGACGTTGTCAAGGCGCCGGCAGCCCCAGTTGCGTCTGATTACAAGAGGAGGTAGTAATATGCCAATTTCCAGTTTGTGTTATGGATTTAATTATATATTAAGAGCTTTCTAACAATAGGATTTCAACTCAACGTCATTAAGCAAAAGTCATCATTAAGTTATTGCTTCGTGAGGAGTCGTGATTCGATTTTAAATTTAAATTAAGTAAAAATTGAATGGCAAATAAACAACATAAATACGTGGTTAGCACCAACAAAACGTAACTTAGGGCAGCAGGCAATATTCGTAGAACATCTGCTTAAAAATCGCCCATAACACACTAGCTCGAAATTACGCAAGCTTACTAGAGCCTGTATTGAACCTAAAGTAAAACTTGAGGCTGATATATAGGTAACGTGGGACGCCCATGTGTAAGAAGTTACGAGAGAAAATGCTTCGGATTCTCACTGGCCTGACGCATATCCGTACCTAACTTTCGGCCGGGATCCTTCCGCCCAACCTATGATGCCTTGTCGCTGCTTCACATCTGCTACCGTCTTCCGGTGTACTGAAGCGGCACTTGCAAACACTTTAAAAGATTTAGGAAGTCCCGGCGTTAGCCGCCAGAGTATAGGCAGTAACGTATGTGAGAGGGAAATTCGGCTAGGACAGCGGCATCCTTTTGGTGGCTATGGCGGCAAATTTATTCAAATATAAAACATCAGCACTGCCCCAAAAATATGTTTGATGAAGTATGATAATTTATATTCTCCAATGTCCTTCTCACCAGCCGGGAGGTTGGCTGGGCGCACACGAGTGACACGCCTATCACATCCCTGGCAGAACGATGAGCTGCGAACCCGGCAGCCAAATCCGAGACTGGTTGGCACTGGCTTCCGCTCGCGGGCTGGCGCTCTATAATCCATTGTCATAATAAGGTTTCGGCTTCATGCTTGTATATTCCGTGGACTCGACTAGATATTTCTTGCTAAAATGGGCTGGCGTTGTTGATGCCATTGCAATGCGAACTATGCCGCGCTTAAGTGCAGGCGCGTTACCACCACTGGGGTCACTGGGGATCAGTCCCCAGTAACATTTTCGTATTTTAACATTACACCTATGGGCGTTGCATGGAAATAATCGACTTAAAAGTGCCTCCGCCCCCACCTACTTTCGAAAGGTGGTTACGCCTATGCTTAAGTGTGTGTTTGTGTGTTTGTGTGTTTGATTGTTTACAGATTGTACGTATATACGCCTAACGAGTGCTAGTTTAGACTCAATTTAGATAGGTATAACTTGGGAACAGGAAAACCAGCATCGTGGGGATTTCCTGAAATAAGTGATAGACATAACAAGGTGATTTCAACATACCGTAAAAGAGCTGGAATAATAACACTGTAATTATTTCCAGTCGTAGACTCGTAGAACATTACTACATTACAATTAAGCCATACATTAATATATTATTTGTCGCATGTTACGTACGGGCGATGTGTTGAAAAGGAGGACAAGCCAAACAAATTAAATTAATTGTATGTATTTGTTGAAGCCCATCCACAAGTTGCTATTCTGGACTCCTTACTGGAAATGGCATACAATGAAATACAATGGAATGGAATACGGCAAGCCAATACGAAGCTATTGCTGTTACCAGTCTATAAACAAACGTTTTGCCATCAATAACGCAATTAGCGTGAGACGGCTGTGACACAGTTGACCATTGCTTCTGTCCAATACCGTCACATAACGGCCTGTATTGACCGAAGTTGTACAGGCTACAGTAACGAGTACGCTATTCACAAAGCGTTACCGTTGCCATGACGACGATATGCGTGGTGAGCACGCACACCTCAATGTCTATGGTGAATAAGAGTGAGGACACCAAAGCGTGTCTAATGATCGAACGAGTCGATGGTAGACCGATGCTTCATGGTGTATGGAATTGAGACACGAATTGTTCGTATTGAACGGGACTGTTGCTAACGAATTTACGTAATGGAGGTGCTCAAGGATATCCAATGCTTGAATAGGTGGTCGATTCGATAACGATGTCTGACAGAATAGTGAAAACGTTAAACGAGGACAATTTCTGGAACGCTTTTTAGTCCAGTAAACCAGAACAGAACAGAACAGCCATAATACCATTTTGTCATATCCGAGCGTGCGCAAAACACCTACGAAGTCTTCCATCAGCTTTGGGGACAATCTACAAACCTATCAGCAACGCGCTCCCACCGTAACCATGCTCATACTTTAAATAGGCTGATTTTTACAACTGCCAAACCCATGTGCTTGACAATTTGCACGCAGGAGCGTTCTTGTCTTAAAAGTGTCGCATTTAAGTGTCGAAGTTATGCGTTGCCGAGTTAAGGAGCAGCACGCGCCGACGTACAGCCATGTTCTCACATTTGAAGACCAAGACCTATGCTCTTCAGTTTCTACCGCACAAAAACATAAATGCAATAATCGAGAGCGTGAGCTGGTCAAGCTAAAACTCTATGTAAAAGGAATATTGCTAAGCTTTGAAAATGCGGCTTCAGGAATGGAAGATACAGTTTAAGTACGGCATATCTATCGCAACAGCGTAACACGATTTGAAGCCAGTGCCCAATACAGTTGGTAAACAATACGCCATGTCCTTTCCAGTTCAAAGAAACACTTAACTTTAAGTGTTCTTTCACGTACGGAAATAACACTTGCGAACCGCCCGCTAAGTCCCTGACCAAACAAGGACGTTATACTGGTATTATCCACATACAGCTTTAAAGTTATGAAGCGGTCGTGCATTTTCATCGTATCTATTGACCACACGTTTTCATTTCATTTGAAATTTCATTTCATTTGAAATTAAGACAAGTTACGGTGTGCCACTTATCCTCACACTGCTGTTCTAAGCGCTCTTAGGGGGTATTAAACAGCTAAATATTTTACTTGAAAAATTAATACGGGCTGATCCGGAGTTTTCAGCTTATCGTTTAGTATCTGTCATGCCTAAACAGACTAAAACTGATAAGCCAATGTGTTCGGCAATCAATAAGATGAAAATGTTTTTATTCCCACTTTAATTTATTCAATTTACCTATAAACATTCATGGCCACCACCAACTAACGAATTGTGATCACTAAATTAAATATATCCCGAATGAAATACACATGCATTTATGTAGCATCCCACGTATAAACGTCCGAAAACAAATGCGTCTAAATATAAATACGAACGGCAAACAGATTAGCATGCTTGCATCGTCGTAAGCACACACAGACATGCGCCCTTGCATTTGAATATTTGCAAAACAAGGAACAAGCGAAATATAAAAGTTTTTAAAACAAATTTAATGAAATCACAAAGCCATGAAGTGCTTACTTATAGCTCTGGCCGTTGATCGAGTGAATAAAAGCTCGAGCTGCTGCGAGCCAGCCGCCGTCTGATGATACTGCACCGCAAATTAGCGGTGTTATGCGGGTCAGTCTACCACGCTGGGAGGCAGCACATGCGATCGCTGTTGCCGGATCGTAAAATAAGCTACCACAAGTTTTCTTTTTCGAGGAATTAAGTACTCTTACCGGCGTCGAATATCACTCCAACAGTGTCAAATATGAGCGTAACCGGAGAATAACCGTCTTCCTCGGACTTACTATACATACATCAGAGGTGACGGAACGGAACCTGTTCTGGATCACGGAATCACAGAAGCTATTTTTGTGATATTTGTCATTATTGACTGGTAGAACTGAGAACATATTCTTTAAGAACCTGTAACAGCGTGAAGACGAAATTAATTTAGTAACTGCCTTCTTCGCAATATACCGACAAAAGAGCCATTGCGTTGAGACTGCGCCTTTTCATAGTGCAAATCCAATCCAAAAGAATATAATACAACTAATAATACCGCGCGTGGCCTGGGGCCTCACAACCAAGGATAATCGATTTCGCGTATATTTTCAACCAACACACGCATCATTAGACGTGAATTATCTCCTAAAACTCAGTAAGGTCCGATACAATTCAAAATATTACAGTGCCAGTTTAAGACGCTCGGCGATTCTCTGACAAACGAAACTGAAACACCACAATACACCGACCAACGGTGTACACCGCCTTAGTAGCATGCAACAGAGAACAAGGGGCACGCAATGGCGACGATAAAATAATCCGCTACATGGTAAACCTAGTGTATGTAGGCGTATGCTACTAGCTTGAAATGTGTGCAATAGGCTGGCAAGAACCGTGTTCGTGGGCTCCGGTATAAGCTGTACTAACCTACAAATATAACCCATACTATCAATACATTGTTTAGCATTGAATATTGAACTTTACGCTCGAATGTATCCAAAAAATACCATATTTATGTAAAATGGCGTGCAAATTAATTGAGGTATGAATAAATTAATTTATGCCGAAGGTAGACATACACATTCAAAAGCTTAACAGACCCTACAATTGAATGAGATACATGTTTTTGTCTGATAAATAATACCTATAAGAAAATAAAGCAAAATTAATGGATACAATATGTAGAAACAATGAGAAGTTTGAAAGAAAACGAATAAAGCGTCGCGATTGGTGGGGAAACACTAACTAAACTTGCGATTAGATGCAGATTAAAGGGAAATAATGACCTTTTCCACTAAAATGGAGTTAGCACTTGAAATCGCCAGACGAGATCAAAATATATTGTAAATTCATCACATTTTGCATGAAAACTTTCCTACCGAAAGATATTTCAAGTTAAAGTTGATAAGCGTTCCACACTTTTAACGACCGGTACTTGCACTATTTCTGACCTTTTGTCAAGTACTTTTGGTCCTCATCAAACTTGCGGGCTTTTCCCGTATTATTTTTTTACGCAATGGAGTGGAAAATATATTGTGCGTTCTGCTTGTTGTGATTATATGCCCGGCGATCTTCTAAAACTAACAGCGATTGGAAAAAGTGGCAATAAAATCGGAAGCTCATCGATGCACATCAACGCGGCATAGTTAGTGGTTGCGACCCTCAATTTTTGCAATTCGATTCATTTGTTTTCAACATTAGGAGTTGTGTATAGTTTGTCTGTGGCTGTATATAACACTATGCTTTATTTTATCATGAAAAATAATAATTTTTCCCAAAAAAAACTAACGAACAATAACACAAAACTGGCAATTAAATCAGAAGCTCATCGATGCACATCGACGGCGACCTATTTAGCGTCGGCGATTTGTTTACAAAGTCATTGTCATGCTTCTCGGCGCACTTAACCATCTCGGCGCACTTGGCGAGTTGTTCCTGATTAGTATACCCAAGTCCCGTAGCAGGCTTTGTTAATGACGTCACTGGTGCCATTCTTGTGTAGCATTGCAAAATATATCTGATTTCGAGTTGAAAGCTAATTAAAGACTTATTCAAATGATTGTTTTTAAGTTTGAATTTTCTTGTTAATCATTATTAAAGGTATTTTATCACTGTATTTCATAGTAGTTGACACTTCAGAAACTTGTGACGTAATAATATTGTATCCAATATGCATTTCCCTCACCTTTTGCCATTGTGGCGCAGTGCCGAGTGCTTTGCGAATACTAGCTTGCCTGGGGTTCAATTCATTCCGCTCTTATTTTATTCGAGTTGGTATAGTTTGCATGTTGTTGTTATTCATGACTTATACTGATAGTCAGTCGTGCATCACGGATACTTCACGGATTGCTTCACGGATCAGAGCGCTGCTCGAACGCACGCTAGTAGCGCTTTCGTTCTCCATGGCAACCAGACGTGAGCCAATGAAAAGCCAGAACGTATTCCCTTTCTGGCTTTTGATTGGCTGACGCCTGGTTGCCATGGAGAACGAAAGCGCTACTAGCGGGTGTCCGAGCAGCGCTCAGTTTGATCGGAAATGTCACAGAGGCTCCACAAATGCCGCACTCGATGTTAACAATGGTAGGGAAGGACGAATTTGTCAATGACCTTCATGATGTACACAAGGTACTTGTTTTGTATTTCTTCCAAACTTACAACTTTGAATTTGGGAATAATTTTATTTAATTCTTAAATTTAAATAAAATAATTTTAAAAATATAACGGGAGCCTAAGAAATTGTTGCTAACAAAATCAAAAGGTCATTATTTCCCTTTAAGCGAATAGGACAAGACAGGAGGTGGCGAGGCGAAGATGTCAGGGTTTAGTCGGATAAAATAGTAATTAGTCATATCAAACATCCATACTGAATTCAATGAAGCCACCAATGCAAGGCACAGCGGAAGTGCCTCCTTTGCCGCATGGACAGATAGCGCCACTCGCCAGTTGACGGTAACTCGGGACTCCCTGCACCATCCATCAGCTCATTAAATCCACATTCAGTGGCGAAACTTTCTGAGCCCTGATCAGCGTATCTGACAGCCAGCCTGCCAATTCATCAGCGATTCAGGCACTAACGCCACTCGGCAGCCCCAGAGAAAATCAACATTGGCCTTTCTGAGCTCTGATCAGCGTATCTAACGACCAGCCTGCCAATTCATCAGCGATTCAGGCACTAACGCCACTCGGCAGCCCCAGAGAAAATCAACATTGGCCTTTTTGAGCTCTGATCAGCGTATCTGACGGCCAGCCTGCCAATTCATCAGCGATTCAGGCACTAACGCCACTCGGCAGCCCCAGAGAAAATCAACATTTGAAACTGGCATGACTTGCCACACGTCAGGCATGACTTGCCACACGTCAGGCATGACTTGCCACACGTCAGGCGCCTACATTGTAATTAACGAGTGGATGCGAGGTTTCCCGTCAACTTGGGAGAAAAATCTACGAATCAGCCGTAGCTATGGTTTTCAGGGGCTTATTTCTGTGTTACTGCCCGTTCCATGTGACTGAAAATATGCACACAAAACGCTTATGTCGTAAGAATATCGTATTGAAGTTTTGAAATTCTGCATTGTCGGGTTTAGAAACAGCGAGTACCGACGCACAACCCTGTCTTCCCTACCGGCAGCCGAGAGAGCCGCGGTAATGACTCCATCACACCCGCCGGCAGCCGAGAGAGCCGCGGTGATGACTCCATCACACTTGCCGGCAGCCGAGAGAGCCGCGGTAATGACTCCATCACACCCGCCGGCAGCCGAGAGAGCCGCGGTGATGACTCCATCACACTCGCCGGCAGCCGAGAGAGCAGCGGCGATGACTCCATCACACTCGCCGGCAGCCGAGAGAGCCGCGGTGATGACTCCATCACACTCGCCGGCAGCCGAGAGAGCCGCGGTGGTGACTCCATCACACTCGCCGGTAGCCGAGAGAGCCGCGGTGATGACTCCATCACACTCGCCGGCAGCCGAGAGAGCCGCGGTGGTGACTCCATCACACTCGCCGGTAGCCGAGAGAGCCGCGGTGGTGACTCCATCACACTCGCCGGTAGCCGAGAGAGCCGCGGTGATGACTCCATCACACTCGCCGGTAGCCGAGAGAGCGGCGGTGATGACTCCATCACACTCGCCGGCCAGTCGTAACCTGTGATGGCGGCGGCACTTGCCACTGCGCTGGACTGGCTGCCGTGAGCGGAGAGCGACGCTGATCACCTCTCGTGTATTCCATGCCGGTGGCAGCGGAGAGCGCCGTCCCGGAAAGCCGGAACGCCGAGAGCTCTGAACGTGTCTCACTCTCTGGGGTGGACCTGTTCATCAGAGCGTGTCGCCACAGCCAGCAGAAGGCGCAGACACTCCTTCCCGTAATACCGTATGTAATAGGTAATTGTTGGCCTAAGTTTGATTACAACACATAGCCATCACAGCTAATGACATGGAAATAATTAATCACCTATATCGCCCAGTAATGGTAATTGCTTATCAATTAAAATTAACGCAAATAAACAAACGGGTCACCGGAAGAAATGAAATGCATACACAAGACGTGTGTGCGTAACTATAGAACTTTGGTTAACACGTTACTGACGTTAAAACAAACTTATGAAGAAACAGTAACTCACAAAAAGTTACAATCCAAAACTCAGAAGCCGCATGAAGTAGCACAAATTGAGTATTCTTTCTTCTTCACACCCTATGGATTTAATGTGATTTAAGATCCAAAATCTAAAAAAGGCAGGGTCTAAAAAGCAGACCAGATTAGCAGACGACCCCTTGCTCCGAATATATCGAACCGATCAGAGCGAATGATACACAATTCGATTCCACTTGGTCGTAATTGGTGCCGTTTTGGGGTTTGTCCAGTTTGATCCACTCTAAGTGGACCAAATTAGACCAAAACTTTCGGTACCAATTTGCAGACGATCCCACGCTCCAAACATTTGGGACCGATCTGGGCGAATGATACACCATTCGATCCGGCGTAGCCTAACTCGGTGCCGTTTTTAGTTTTGTTCACTTTGGTCCACTCTAAGTAGACCAAATTGGACCAAAACCGCCAAAAAAACGTTGCAGACGACCCCATGCTCCGATCCTATGGGACCGATCTACATAGGTGGGACTGATAGGTGTAATGTTAAAATCCGAAAATGTTGGGGGACGTGTCGCCCCCGTCCACCCCCCTCCCCTACTTCGGACGCCACTAGGCTCACGGGAGGCTTTCTTGTGCATAACCCTGGTGTGCGAGCCTCTCACCTTCTCCATGCATGACGATGGACCTCTCACCTTCTCTGTACATGACGCTGGACCTCTTACCTTCTCCGTACATGACGCAGAGCCTTTCTCCTTCTCCATGCATGACGATGGACCTCTCACCTTCTCCGTACATGACACATAGCCTCTCACCTTCTCCATGCATGACGATGGACCTCTCACCTTCTCCGTACATGACGCTGGACCTCTTACCTTCTCCGTACATGCCACTGGGCCTCTCACCTTCTCAGTACATGACACTGGGACTCTTCCCTTCTCCGTACATGCCACAGAGCCGCTTACCTTCTCCGTACATAACGTTGGGCCTCTCACCTTCTCAGTACATGACGTTGGACCTCTTACCTTCTCCGTACATGACACAGAGCCTCTTACCTTCTCCGTACATAACGCTGAGCCTCTCACCTTCTCAGTACATGACGTTAGACCTCTTACCTTCTCCGTACATGACACATAGCCTCTTACCTTCTCCGTACATGACGCTGGGCATCTTACCTTCTCAGTACATGACGTTGGACCTCTTACCTTCTTCGTACATGACGCTGGCCCCCTCTTACCTTCTCCGTACATGACACAGAGCCTCTTACCTTCTCCGTACATGACACTGAGCCTCTCACCTTCTCCGTACATGACACAGAGCCTCTCACCTTCTCCGTACATGACACAGAGCCTCTTACCTTCTCCGTACATGACACAGAACCTCTCACCTTCTCCGTACATGACGCTGGGCCTCTCACCTTCTCCGTACATGACGCTGGGCCTCTCACCTTCTCCGTACATGACGCTGGGCCTCTCACCTTCTCCGTACATGACGCTGGGCCCCTCTTACCTTCTCCGTACATGACGCTGGGCCTCTCACCTTCTCCGTACATGACGCTGGGCCTCTCACCTTCTCCGTACATGACGCTGGGCCCCTCTTACCTTCTCCGTACATGACGCTGGGCTGGCGGTCCCGGTAGCGGCCCGTGTAGCCTGACTGAGAGTGCTGAGAGTGCTGAGAGCGCTGCGAGCCTGCACTGGATGGCAGTGACATGACATTGCGCAGCGGCAGCTTGTCCGAGGGCAGCGACATGGTGCCAGGGCACGGCGGTGGCGGCGGCCCGGTGGCGGCGGCCCGGTGGCGGCAGTCCGGTAAGAACACGGGAGTCGGCCGGGACGGGGCGCCGGACGGGGCGGCGGACCGGCGGGTTGGCGGCGGCCGAGCTGCGCCCCGGACCAGCTGAGCGGGCCCACTCGCTGGCGGCGCGGCGCGGCCCCGGCCCAGCCGATACACGAGCAGGCGCGGTCGATACTGACCGATCGACCATCGAGGGGAGTCCGACCAGCCAACATCACGGGACCTGTCACCCGGCCCGGGCGCCCGACAACCAACAGGCACTCAGGCGTGAAAACAGGATCGATTTAAAAACGGGTCCTGCGAAGACCACCGGTTTGGTGGTCGGCAGAGTTTCGAGAGATACGCTGAAGTCTTTAGGAAGAATTCGATGCGTGAAGTGTCGCATTTTGAATTGGAATCGGAGGAAAGAAGAACACGCCAAAAGTTGTCAGACTTTGGATGACTAAAGAAAGGTTCCCACAGATCCGAACGTTAGGTTCTGGATCCTAAATCCACTAAAATATTGGATACGTTTTACAATTTATGGAGGATTTACTGAGAGCCCAGATCATGAGAATGTCTTCGTGCTAATATATAAACCAGAGTTCGACATCTACTTTCATATTGTATGGGAAGATCCACGGAATTCAAAGAAGATTAGTAATGTCTGGGCCCATCACTATAGACAATAGGTATTACTATTTATTATCGTTAAACTTAATCAAACTATATTCAGTCGTGCCCATGGGCGTCGGAGGCGGAGGAACGGGGGGGGGGGGGGGCACGTCCCGCAACATTTTCAGATTTTAACAGGCCTATGAGCGTTGCATAGAAAGAATCGTCTTCGGAATGCCTCCTTCCCCCGAACTTTCAGAAAGTTGCGGCGCCTTTGCTATTCCTATTTTGAATCATGAAATCCTAAAAAATAAAAACACTTAAAATGAACCTATTATGTTATAATTTTGTGTCTCACACCATCTCATTAGCACATATACCTAGTCACTGTTAAATTCATCACAGGATCGTGGTGGATTCGTAATCTGTTGCCTAATTACATCATAAAATCGGAATTCAGATTCACCGTCGCATTGTACCGTGATATTTTTGGTGGACATTAGATTTGTTTGATAGCCTAGACCATTGTCGGTTTTAAGAAATACTTGATCTAGGATCCTTTCCTGTAACCCATGCACATGTGGCGAAAACGTAGGCGACCTTATCTTGTTAACAGATGGCGATATTTCAACAGCGGCCATGAAGAGTTGCAGCAGTGTGTGGCCAGAATGGCAACTTTGACCCATAAACCGTTGCACCAATCGTGAGTCAAGTCAACAAAAAGTGGGAAACTTCATGCTGGGAACACACTGGAGTGTTTGATTGTATTCGCGACGCGACATCGCGACATAATGAAGACAGAGAAGTAAAACCGACAGCATTGTGTTTGTCTCGTCGAGAGACGTCTCCTTATATGCAACATGACCTACTTGGGTCTTGACCTCAGGTCCTACTCCTATTTGACTTCAGGTCACGTGACCTGAAGTCAAATTTTGAAGTTATTCTAACACGGTCACCATTTATATCATTCAAAGCGCCATGATGAGGCAAACACAATGGCGGAAAGAGTTGTTCGTTATCTTTTTTATGTAAAAAGTTATTAGCAAAAAAGGTTTTGCAAAAAAACAGCATTTGTTTTCTTTTTTGACCTCTGGAGCCTCAAATATTAATCTGATATCAAATTTGAGGACACCTTGTCGATTGCAAATTTCAATGGCTGGTGATCGCCTTTTCCGTTTGTTTCTATCTAGCATAGTTTCCGAGATATATGGGAATTTCTGGAGCGAAGTCCTAAAACAGGGAAATTTTTGAAAAATTTGACATTTGATGACCTCCGGTGACCTCAACTTTAACCTGATATAAAACAAAATACAGAGATAATTTCGATAGAATTTGTATCAAGCTATCAAACGACGTTTACCGCTTGTCGCTACGCTGCGTAGTTTTCGAGATCTCACGGGGGGCGGCAATCACCCCCCCTGCAGGGGGGTGATTGCCGGGGGTTTGCGCCGAACACAAACTGCAGGGGGGGTGATTGCCGCCCCCCGTGAGATCTCGAAAACTACGCAGCGTAGCGACAAGCGGTAAACGTCGTTTGATAGCTTGATACAAATTCTATCGAAATTATCTCTGTATTTTGTTTTATATCAGGTTAAAGTTGAGGTCACCGGAGGTCATCAAATGTCAAATTTTTCAAAAATTTCCCTGTTTTAGGACTTCGCTCCAGAAATTCCCATATATCTCGGAAACTATGCTAGATAGAAACAAACGGAAAAGGCGATCACCAGCCATTGAAATTTGCAATCGACAAGGTGTCCTCAAATTTGATATCAGATTAATATTTGAGGCTCCAGAGGTCAAAAAAGAAAACAAATGCTGTTTTTTTGCAAAACCTTTTTTGCTAATAACTTTTTACATAAAAAAGATAACGAACAACTCTTTCCGCCATTGTGTTTGCCTCATCATGGCGCTTTGAATGATATAAATGGTGACCGTGTTAGAATAACTTCAAAATTTGACTTCAGGTCACGTGACCTGAAGTCAAATAGGAGTAGGACCTGAGGTCAAGACCCAAGTAGGTCATGTTGCATATAAGGAGACGTCTCTCGACGAGACAAACACAATGCTGTCGGTTTTACTTCTCTGTCTTCATTATGTCGCGATGTCGCGTCGCGAATACAATCAAACACTCCAGTGTGTTCCCAGCATGAAGTTTCCACTTTTTGTTGACTTGACTCACGATTGGTGCAACGGTTTATGGGTCAAAGTTGCCATTCTGGCCACACACTGCTGCAACTCTTCATGGCCGCTGTTGAAATATCGCCATCTGTTAACAAGATAAGGTCGCCTACGTTTTCGCCACATGTGCATGGGTTACAGGAAAGGATCCTAGATCAAGTATTTCTTAAAACCGACAATGGTCTAGGCTATCAAACAAATCTAATGTCCACCAAAAATATCACGGTACAATGCGACGGTGAATCTGAATTCCGATTTTATGATGTAATTAGGCAACAGATTACGAATCCACCACGATCCTGTGATGAATTTAACAGTGACTAGGTATATGTGCTAATATATATATATATATATATATATATATATATATATATATATATATATATATATATATATATATATATATATATATATATATATATATATATATATATATATATATATATATATATATATATATATATATATATATATATATATATATATAT
>JAXIVJ010009473.1:12500-50924 GCA_036785665.1 Chirona hameri | reverse complement strand
AATGGTCACACATGATTTTAACAGGAGATGTACCAGGCTACATTAGTCCGACTCAGAGGGAGTTGTTTCCAAAGCCCGCGGGATTTTTCGAAGATCGCAAGTGCGCTGAATGAATGGGAACATTGACCTAGGCCAAGTAGAGAAAATAAGCGTTTGCAAAATTAAGAAGTCTTCTAGCATATTTCCAGTCACCTGTGGTCAACGAAATGGCTTTAAACCATCACAAAAATTGCCCGAGAATCTACGTTTATAACGAAAGGTAGCTGTACACTACACGTTTTGGAATTCCCAGATGATGGACATCTACATTAATTTGTCCGTATTCAAACCATATCAAAGGCTTGCGAATTGGGGAATTTGGGAATTGCATACATTTTCGGTGATGATGTTACATCTTGAATTATTCTACAACATCGTTTAGCGTGCACGTGATCAACGTGAAATAGTTAACATGCAACTTTAGCTTGCAACAACTGCCAAGCATATGTTTTATTATTTACTCGGGTTTCCCGCCCTTAAAAGCTTTTGGTTCAGAAAGTGAACTGCCGTATTTTGCTGTCAGTAACCATCAAGCTGTGTAGCACTTCGCCATAATTCTCAAGCACGCCTGTTTTCTCAGTCTCCCTGTGGCCTGAGCTGGCAACAAACAAAATGGCTTGAAAACATGTCGAACCCGACATGGCATCATACATCGTTCTCGATGGTGGGCGATATTGGGACTCTACGACTACGCGACAGTCGTCATTTATAGTCGGGTGCACTCACGCCGACGCAAGCGGGGGAACCGAATGACCTCGCCAGTAACCAGACTCGAACCCGGAACCTATGGATTCCAAGTCCAACGGTTTACCAACTGAGCAATCCGGACGCTTTATTCATCGTTCTCAATCGTACTACAACAGCGTACAGAGCCTTGTTCACGACGCCTGCTGACGGGCTGACTGCTGCTGCCTATACTGCTGTAAAAACGTATCGACCAATCAGCGTGGACCAGTGGGGGAATGGAATGTGGGGAGGAGTACGGTGTATGATGTCATACCTCTGCTGCCTCCTGCTGTCGCTGCTGCCGGAAAATCGCGTCAGCCGGGCAGCAGATAACACAAATTGGCGCACGCAGCAATTTCCAAACGCGAAGCGTCGATAAACAACCAACGATCTCCAAGCGAAAAGCTTGAAGAAGCGAGGATGGATGTGGAGTAAGTCTGCGATAATTTGAACTTACTGTTTATGTTGGGGTATTAGGTACCATAAGCTCTGCTACTTACCTAGCTGTAGGAGCAAATTTATCGTAGCAAGTACGCCAGATATGTATCGTGAATCGACAGCATTTGTGTTCAAGTAATAATCGCCGGCGATGACTTAGGTTGGTGTGTGCTGCCGTTTCGGGCAGCCGTGGGCAGCCCATCAGCAGGAGGTCGTGAACAAGGTTCAGGAGTATTCACCACTTGGCAGTCTTCCTCGGGCCTCAGGTTGTACTCCCCGAGCCGGACCGAGGTCAGTCTGAAGTCGGACGGCAGGTTGACCACGCAGTGCGCCGCCGTGAGCACGTAGCGGTTATTGATGAGGGTGCCCCGCAGTTGAATTCGACTTCACCGGTGCCGACCACTGCCGGGGTGCGGAGGAGGGGGTTAGAGGGGGTAGGTATAGAGGGGTCACTCGTTGCAGATGAGAATGTCAGATCAATATTGCGGGTGTGAATGCATACATTTCTGGTATGTTATAGGACCATAATCGTCTATATGGTCACATAAAGTGGTAGGACCCACTGCATAGGAGGATTCCAGATGATAACGGGACAGCGACGCCGATGCAGCCAAAAAAAAGGTCATCTTTTACGGTATCGTGACCAACCGAGCCAGCTCAACGCCACAGAAGACGGATTATATGCCCTCATCCCCAGCCCACGAACCCTCCTCGAGCCGTCCAATGCGACACTAAGCCGGTACCCCTCGTCTCGCAGAGCCAGACAGAGCCAGGCACCCACTCACCCTCGCATCTGAGAATAAAACTAGTCATCGCGATAAATTCAGCCCATCAGAGAACATGAACTGTCCATCGTGATAAACTCACCCTCGCATCAGAGAATGTATACTAGCCACCGTGGCCCACTCGCTCTCATGTCGGAGGATATTATAAACTAGTCATCATGATCCACTCACCCTCGTATCGGAGGATATAAACTAGTGATCGCGATAAACTCACCCTCGTATCAGATAATACAAACTAGTCATCGCAATAAACTTCCCCTCGTATATCAGAGAACATAAACTAATCATCGTGATAAAATCTCCCTCGAATCAGAGGGTATAAACTAGACACCGTGGCCCACTCACCATCGTATCGAAGGATATAAACTATTCATCGCAATCCACTCACCCTCGTATCCCAGGATGGCCAGCCAGGGGTACTCTCCAAGATCAGGCTCGTTGCCGCTCACGATGGGGTTCTGGATGTTGATGCCGCACGCGTTGTCTGTGGGCAGGAGGCGGCGGTTGGCGTGCTCCTCGGGCACCCACTCGCCGCTCGGCTCAGCGCCGAACTGGATCGCTGTCGGGGAACAGAGTAGGTCAGTCAGAGGTCAAGTGGGACGGAAGGTCAGCAAGAGGTCAGGCGGGGAAGGGACAGGGTAGGTCAGTAAGAGGCCAAACGGCAACAGGGTAGGTCAGTCAGAGGTCAGGCAGGAGCGGACAGGGTGTCAGGGATTAGGAAGGACGGTAGATTATTAGGCTTCACAAACAACAAAACTCACAGGTGAGCTTTACAACTTATAAGTGATGGAAAGGGGAGTGCTCTAGTTGTATCCCAGTAACAGGAGTTTTAAAGTGGAGTGAAAAACATATCATTGTGGACAACAGTGCGAACGTTCCAACACTCTAGAGTAAAGTGACACTGAAATTATCGGTTCTGAATTTTGTGTTGTTGTTGTAACTTGTATCCTGAGTTGTGCAATGCTGCCTGACACTATGGGTCACCACTCACCACTCACCACTCACCACTCACCACTCACCACTCACCACTCACCACTCACCACTCACCACTCACCACTCACCACTCACCACTCACCACTCACCACTCACCACTCACCACTCACCACTCACCACTCACCACTCACCACTCACCACTCACCACTCACCACTCACCACTCACCACTCACCACTCACCACTCACCACTCACCACTCACCACTCACCACTCACCACTCACCACTCACCACTCACCACTCACCACTCACCACTCACCACTCACCACTCACCACTCACCACTCACCACTCACCACTCACCACTCACCACTCACCACTCACCACTCACCACTCACCACTCACCACTCACCACTCACCACTCACCACTCACCACTCACCACTCACCACTCACCACTCACCACTCACCACTCACCACTCACCACTCACCACTCACCACTCACCACTCACCACTCACCACTCACCACTCACCACTCACCACTCACCACTCACCACTCACCACTCACCACTCACCACTCACCACTCACCACTCACCACTCACCACTCACCACTCACCACTCACCACTCACCACTCACCACTCACCACTCACCACTCACCACTCACCACTCACCACTCACCACTCACCACTCACCACTCACCACTCACCACTCACCACTCACCACTCACCACTCACCACTCACCACTCACCACTCACCACTCACCACTCACCACTCACCACTCACCACTCACCACTCACCACTCACCACTCACCACTCACCACTCACCACTCACCACTCACCACTCACCACTCACCACTCACCACTCACCACTCACCACTCACCACTCACCACTCACCACTCACCACTCACCACTCACCACTCACCACTCACCACTCACCACTCACCACTCACCACTCACCACTCACCACTCACCACTCACCACTCACCACTCACCACTCACCTACTCACCACTCACCACTCACCACTCACCACTCACCACTCACCACTCACCACTCACCACTCACCACTCACCACTCACCACTCACCACTCACCACTCACCACTCACCACTCACCACTCACCACTCACCACTCACCACTCACCACTCACCACTCACCACTCACCACTCACCACTCACCACTCACCACTCACCACTCACCACTCACCACTCACCACTCACCACTCACCACTCACCACTCACCACTCACCACTCACCACTCACCAGCCTCCTGCTGGGGTAAGTCGGATGACTTACCTTGTCGTTTGTCGCGATCTTCTGCGTTGCTCACCACTACCAGACACGATAGGATCGCGACGGCCAGCCTCATCGTGAACTTATCTGAAACAGTGTGTTGTGGGACTGAGTGACACGGAACTTATCTGAAACAGTGTGTTGTGGGACTGGGTGACACGGCATGCCTACGAGAAACGTCAAATACTGTGACACGCATCGTAGTCAAACCATAACTGTGTTTGGAATCGTTTCCCTTTGTTGACAAAAAAAAACTAACGTTACCATGTCCTTGACCGTATACTAATTGGCTCCTCTCAAAACACATTCGTGGTGTAGGTGGTTGGACCAAATCAGATGATTCCAGGATTCGATCCTAAGCTTTCGATTTCGCATCCAATGTGATTCCGGATCCGTTTAGAATGTCTAGGGATCCGTCCGAATCCAAATTGTTAGTATTTCGGTTGTATAAATAGATCCGCTTGGATCCCCGGTCTATTTTCTGAATTCCACTAATAGATCCTCCGTTTCCAGTATATATATCCCGCATTTCTTACCTATATAAATGAGATGATACAAATGAGATGATAAAATCGGCGTGTTGTCGAGACATACAACCAGGGGTAAAAAAAAGCGCCGTCCTGGCGATGGCTTCGGCGACCAGATAGCCTCCTGTGATGACTGAAGTAGCGACCAAAAACGGCTGGAAAATGTCTCTCGCTTCGTTAGTTTCGCTTCCACATTCGTAAAAAAACGTATTCAAACTTCTTACATCACTAAAATGGGCTACCTTTGTATTGATGTCCCTCCTACGAAAGGCAAGAAACCTACCACGTCATCCACCACCAAGTATCTACCACGTTTCCTGCTCGGCGCTCATCGGCGCTTTTCGTGCGACCACAACGCTAAACCAATGGCAGAGAGTGGTCGCAAAAATCGCCGACGAGAGCCAATGATTGGTCGCAGGAATTGTCTCTTCCTTTTGGTAGTAGAATACACCAAATGCAGTGGAAAGGCCACTGCATGAATACCGCGTGGTAGGTTAAATTTGCTACTGGAACCAGTTACGGGCTAACGTCATACAGCAGAATCGCACAGGTCACCAATTAGAGGTCAATCAGAGAGGTGTGAGATGAGAAAAGGCCGGCATAACGAATGATGTATGAATCATAACTATCTATGCATTGGGTCCAACGCAAAACTACTTGGTGCCTCTGGGATTCGAAACCACGGTCGGCAATGGGCGTTAGGACATTGGTTAACCCCCAAGCCCATTTTACCACTTTTCGCTTGAAAAATCGAAAAATGGTAAATAAAAGCGTTGTAGCCTAGGCTTGTAGCTATCTTTTCTAGAAGTCAGATTGAAAATATGTTCCATAGGTTACGAGCCAGCCTCGTCTGAAAATCATCGATTTAACATGGGAACCCTATGGTGTAGTAGATTTGTAACGCCCAAACGCCCGAGTGCTGCCAACTGTTACTGGTGGGGGGCTGGTCTTCTCAGCTGATCGTCTTTTGAAACGTTTCGCCGGTCTTGTGGCTTCTAATAGAGCCTTGGCTTCTAGTGGTTTCGCGGTATTTTGTGTTTTAAGCCTATATTTGTTATATAGCGTTTGCACTTAGAAGGTTTTCGGCATGATGACAGGTGACTCAAGACGTAAGCATGGTGATGATGGAAACCAGAGCAAGAAAAGGAAGAGAAAACATTGCAAGTGTGGCTTCGAGGACTGTGATTGGGAGGGAACAGACCAAAGTATTTATAGACATACTAAAGCTCGCCATGGACATCTGTTCTTTGATGGAGAACAGATCAAACCCATCAGGATATATCCGGAGAGCCAATTTGCCCGTGGAGGACGATTTGCAAGCTGGATAGTCACAAAAGGTAGGTGCAGTAGTCAGTCAAGCTAATCTGCAAATTGAAATGCAAGAGGGCAAGGATGTTGACATGATGTTTCAGCTTTTGGGTAGACTGAATTGAATAATACCTCAAATATGGTTCTGATGGTTACTAAATACATACCTACCTACTCAGACTGGTTATTGATTCACCTTTTTTTGGAAGGATTCAATCACGATTCATTTTGGAATATGAATGATTCAGTCACTGTTTGATTCATGGATAACCATTTTGAGAAATGATTCTTTCCGATTAAAAGAATCAATTTTTTTTTGGATCAAATCATGTTTGACTCACCATTGAAATAGCATTGCACAGTCTTTTTGATTCAATCAGCCTTGTTTCTATGCGGGTTTTGATTCAATCATGATTCAAGAATCAAAAATCTGGTGGTGAATATATTTTTCTTTGATTCAAGGGATTTTGATTGAACAATTCCAATTGATTCAATCAGAGTTGAATCAATAACCAATCTGTTAACCTGCACATACCTATTTTTTCTAACCCCACCTTGACCTCAAAATGTGATTGTGGATGGTACCTAGTTATGCCTGAAGCAGCATTAGCTGAAAAGTTTTCAGAATGTTTGTCATGTGAATGGAGCAAAAATTTGCAAACAACAATATTTAGTTTTGTTTTCTCAATCCTGTCTCAACTAAATATTTAAAAAAGCTGTCACATTCTGCAGACCACTGTGGTGGTCATGTGTCACTTCACTACCAAGAATAGCGGAGAAGGGTCTTCAATTGTATTTGTAACGGTGTCACATAGGTACCACATTGTAATTGTACCACGTTTTCTGTTGTTGTTGTTGGTGGTGAATGCAGCAACTTGTGCTGTTGATCTGCAGATGTATCCAAGCTCATTTGTTAGTTATATTTTGTTTATTAGGTATAGCTGCAGATCATTAATGTGAGTTATGATAGCAAATATTGTGGGGATTTTGCCAATTTGATCTGTTACTCTGTTCAAATTAGGGCCCTCTCTATTATATACTACCTGAAATATGCCTGATGGAGAAGCTTAGATGGGAAAGGCCTATTATTGCTGATTCTTGGAATTCAAGTTCCAAGTTGTCCAATATTTTTTTTGTAAGTTCCAGGAAAGTCCAAGATTTTTGCAAGTTCCAGGAAATTGGTTGGACTCAACACTAATTTCATGGAGAAAACTTGTGGGACATGTTATTCCAAGCCAACTTTCACAACATAATTTAATCCAAATATTGCCAAATAAACCATAGGTTGCTTTTTTATGTGTATCTCTCAGTGAAGTAAGTTAATAAATCATTACTTAAGTGGGAAATTGTATAACTGATGGTATTTATTTGTCATTTAACCCAACGTTATTTCAAACAATCATAACTTGCTTGGAGAAATTTGAACCTGGGACAAATCTAGGACACTTCCATGCCATCCACCTTGGACCATTGTCAGAAAATGGTTTGCATTTTGCTGGAAACATAAACACTGATGCCTACATGTAAGGTGCATTAGCCCATTGGCCTTCATCTTACCTTACTATGTAATGCTTGCAAGTAATTGATTACACAATCACATCTCACATCACACAATCACCAGAGGACTGGTACCTACCTTGGTGTATTAGTCATCATAGTCCTTCACCCTGCAGTATGAATTAGCTGTGACTTTTGTGGGGGGGGGGGGCGTGGGGTAGGTAGTATGGTGTTTGGTGTTTTGATTATTGTTGCGTGGCATGTTTTTTGGGTAGGGGTAAGGGAATGTGGTGTTTGGATTAAGTGGGCGATGGTGGCGCCACCTAATTGTGCGAAGACTGCCGCGATATGGCGGAAGGTGTGGTATGGAATATCGTGTCTGCGTGTGATTGGCTGACTTGGGACGACTGCGGTGGAAAGTTTTCACCAGCGGTGTGCGGTGTTCCGCGTCACTTTTTGTTCTGTTCTCTTCTTCATAAGGCCACTCCCTCTTCTGGGGGGAGGGGGGGGGGGGGGGGGGTGTGGCCTTATGCTCAATATACTTGCTGATTGACCTGTTGACACTACATGGGTGCATAGCATTAGTAAGCATTTTACCATTTTTCATTTGTTTTGTCTTCAAGTTGAAATATGTTTCATTCATTTGGTGGCCTTTTTTCAGTAATGCATGTTTTATTTACAGCAACTGGCACTGCTCCGGACACTGGCGCTGCTCCGGACGCTAGCGCTGCTCCAGACTTTGGCGCTACTCCGGACGCTGGCGCTGCTCCGGACGCTGGCGCTGCTCCGGACGCTGGCGCTGTTCCGGACGCGGGCGCTGCTCCGGACTTTGGCGCTGCTCCGGACGCTGGCGCTGCTCCGGACGCTGGCGCTGCTCTGGTGTCTGGCGCTGCTCCGGACGCTGGCGCTGCTCCGGACGCTGGCGCTGCTCCGGACGCTGGCGCTGCTCCGGACGCTGGCGCTGCTCCGGACGCTGGCGCTGTTCCGGACCCTGGCGCTGCTCCGGACGCTGGCGCTGCTCCGGACTCGGGCGCTGCTCCGGTGTCTGGCGCTGCTCTGGTATCTGGCGCTGCTCCGGTGTCTGGCGCTGATCCGGTGTCTGGCGCTGCTCCGGACGCTGGCGCTGCTCCGGACTCGGGCGCTGCTTCGAACGTGGTGGGCACCGGTGGTGTGCCAGTGTATATAGCAGTAGTGATGTCCAGCATTCGGCAGATTGAAGGCAGACTGACTGAGCTAAGTCAATCAATGAAAAGACCGAGTGCGAAGCCCACGTCCACTGACCTTGGACTGGAAGCAGGTATTATGTGCGCGCGAGATCTCAATAGCATCCTGAGCCATGCTCCGGGTCTGGTATCTACACCAGAGCAGAACTGCATACACTGTAAGGTCTGCCTACCCGAGTTCAAACCGGACCGCGAAATTCACGACGCCAAATCAAACTTGGGGGGACTTTTTCGGTATGACTTCGATCAGGGCACGAACTTTCCCAAGTCCCGTCAAGTGCCACGTGCATTCAGCGCTCTGAAGGATGCCATCAAGTCGCATCTCTGTGGAAAAAGGCATCAGCAACATGCAGAGGCCAACAAGGCAAGAGAGGAGAACAACGCGCGTAGGGAGCAGTCATCTGCACGCGCTGCCAAAAATGTGCTGCGCGTGGCATACCATGTAATGAAGGACTCACTCCCCCACATCCAGTTTGAAAAAATGATCGTCACGAGTCACATGGGTGGTGCAAGAATGGGAGATCTCTGTCACTCTGCCCAACAGATGCAGCGCTATCGGAAAGCGTTCTGCAAGGAGGTACTAGGCTGCCTGGCAGACCACATCGCGTCCACACCGTGCGTGGCGCTAGTCGCTGACAAGGTGACTGTGATGCACCGCACGATGGACATCACGGGCATCATTACCATCATCCCAGCCGCGCCGCCTCAACAGCTTTTTCAGAGCTTCGTGCTTGGAGCTCCCGTCGTGAAACGCCATGACGGGATGGGTCTGGCAGAGGAGTGGCTGGACACTGTGAAATCCTGCGGGCTGACCACTGTGGAGAAAGTGTCGGCTATCAGCACTGATGGCCAATACCATCATGGCGGTGTGCCGGCTCGCTTTCTGAAGTGTTTGCGCGAATCTGAGGACGATTATGCACAGCAATCGAAGAGGCCCTGCGTGCCCTGTTTGTGGGACGGTGCCCATCTGCTGCAGCTTGCCGATGGCGATGCACGAAAGGATGCAGATAGTGGCTGGGTGAAGTTGACGGTGGACACTATCACTCGCGTCAACAAGCGGTACACGCATGGAAAGGCGTACGAGAGCTTCCGTGACACAGACGAGGCGCTCGGCGGTGAGGCAAGGGGGAATCCTACTGTGGTCCGACACGAGGTTTGCACCACATGCTGCGAATGTGATGAGAGCCTTCATCTGCAACCTGCCGGTCTTCGTAACAGACATGGAGAAACACCTAGAATCTAGCGAAGCAAAGCCATCTGCCGCGGCCGAGATGCGAGCGGACATCAACATGATAACAGGTAGGTAAACAGCAAGATACTGGGCCAGCTGTCTCTTGTAAACTGCTTTACCTCCCTATAATTAAACATTTCGGACTGATAACGAGCAATGATGTAACGTCAATCATAAACTATTGCAGTGGTGAGGGGGTCAGTGAAAGCCGATCTCTGCTTCTGAGTACATATATTTTGCTGTCCTACTAAATGTGCTGAATGTGAATGTGTTGGTCTACTAAATTACGCCCACTCTGTTGCTTGTTTGACCTAGTTTGAATACTAAACATTGCTCTCTTTGGTAATTGCCAATCTGACTTGCAAGTGGCGTTTATATTTTATCGGTTTTGGTTCACAAACTTGTCTGACATTGGTGAAGATTACACCTAACTTGCACTTCAATCGCTCATAGTTATCAAAGACCGTCGTTTCACAGCATACGCATGGGTGAATGTAATTGGTTTATAATGACCCCTATTGGCTCTTGGCTCTTTTCATTGTTGCATGTCCAAATTTAGACTTCTTATTACCATGGTTTACTTAAAATACAAATACGTTTCGAAAAGGATACTGAACTTTTTGTGCCGCGCTCATTTTAAGGTATGATGTTCAAAGGGCATAGTTTGGCTACCTACGTTAATCTTTCCTCGTAAATCACGCGCGCCATATAACCACAGTAGTTGCGGCGTCCTAAACCCAAATCATCATCATTGCGTGATTTTAAAATTGACTTCTCCCTTTCAGATGCACGGTTCCAGACACGTCTGTCGGCTCTTCTGGACCTGTACACCACGCTGTCGGAGGCCAGCAAGGCACAGCAAAATCTCCAGCTGCTGCCTTGGGAACGACTGGAGCTGCACGACCGGCTGCTGGAGGAGCTTCGTTTGAAGCACGCCTCACTCCCTCGTGAGAGGAAAAACACCAGAGTTGCTACTGAGGACATCATGGATCTGCTGGAGGAAGAGGACCCAGCAGACATGCCAGTACACTGGCCCAACCTCTCAAAGCATGGAGAGAATCTGTCGAAGTCTCAGGTATTTAATTTATTTGATTTTCCATCTAGCACATTCATGTAGCCTGATGGTAATGTCGTGGTAGTTCGACTGCGCTAGAAGGAGTATTTCCTTGCTTTCATGTCCAAGGTAGGATTTTAGCATGCTAAACTGAACGTTTTTTTTAGTTACGTGTTGTTTGTGTCGTTGGCTTGATGTCGCTGTGCAGTAACTTGGGGCCACTTATTTTATCTTGCTGAATCATACTTCGAGGATGCATATTGCCGGTGGCTTATTATTTAGTTAACCGTTTTTCTTAAAGTGAATAGGTCACCTTGAAAGTTGTCTTGAAATTTGGCTATACGGGGTATTTCGAGCTGAAAAAACGAATATGGCATTTGTTTGGACGATAGATCCGTCATCCGTCGAAAAATAGGCATGTTTCTCTTTTCTCTGTCATGGCCATGAAAACTTCATGGCAATTATGACGTCATGCATATGGTAGCTTGGATATGGAAACTATTGCACACAATAACGACGGACTTAAGTCATATATACGCAGGCTGCTGTAACGTAAACAACCGTTGTGAGGACCCGAAACTAGTTTCGGGGAAATTAAACTTCTTCTAAAAGGGGCCCACTAGTCCTGTGTCGAAATTACTTAGCGTAGCGAGGTTATTATTTCACCACAACCCGTTTTTCGATCTGCTCTACAAATCTGCTATCTCAGTTCAAAACACCGTGTTAAAAGTGAACTATTCCCTTTAATCCTATCTTCACAGCGATTTTCGCGTGTTTTTGTTTGCCACAGCCGCTCAAGGTATGCAGTGCCTCACAGTCACAGAGATGCAATGTATCGCCGTCATATCAACGTCGAATACTGTGAAACGATACTATACATGTAGATTGTAGCCGTTTACTTACCGCGCTGGTAAATGCTTGTCAGCACCGGAGGAATTAATATCGGGGTTTCCTTACTTTCCCAGGTGTGCGAGATATTGACCTTCACGCAGGCGCTCTCCGAGAGCTGCAAAAACCGCGCGAGAGGCCAGGACTCTCGCGGCTCCTCGAAGGGGAGTCATAACAAGAAGCTGACAGACAGCATGGAGGACGTCAAAACGGTCAGCGATATGAGCGCCATCCAGGCCTCGCCCACATCCAGCATTGTGGGCTCTATAGCCATCGCTGCATGCCGCCTTCACAGGGCTGGGATAATTCCCTGCGAAGTGTCGCCTCAGTCTGCCCGGGCCGCATACGACGGGCTGAAGAAGCTCCCGTCAACGGAGAACAGGAAACTGTTCAAGGCCTTATGGGGAAAGGCAAAAGATGACCATTCTCTGGACGCCTACATGGCCGTAGTGGTGCGACTCTGGCTCATCTGGCCAGTCGAGAGTGTCGTGGAGAGTATGGCCAGCGCGACGAAGGCCGTTTTCAAAGACAACCGCGTGCTGGACCACCATAATGCAGCCAAAGAGCTCATTATTCGGTGGAACGGTCCGGACGTGGCGCACGCCGACGGTCTCATCGAGAAAGTGCTGCGTCACAACCCTGAGCTCAACAACTGTGTCCGCGCAAATATAGCTCAGGCAGTTGAGGGTACTGTTATATCTAGATATATCTCGTCGCGGCATCCTCGCTCGTACATATACCCCGACGGCGGCAAGCGATAGTGATAGGCGTTAGTGCGAGTTAGTGAGAGTTTCGTAGTGCTGTGTCGCCCTATGAAGAATGCACTGACACCATACTGTGCCGTTTCTTGGAGCTAATTTCATAAAGCAGTCGACGAAATTACCAGCCTGCTAATGGTTACCGAGCGGGTGCGAAGCGCCCGTGAGGTTTCTCGTCAACTTACTAGACAAATATTACATTTGGCCCGACCCGACCCGCCATACAGACGCTTTTCGGAAGCTAATAACTTTGCAACCACTGCTCCGATTGAGATTGGGTTTTCACCATTGGATAGGTCCATCAAATCAATTTTGTTTTTGGTATGGTGCGTTCTGATAGAGGTGGTACCACAGCGCGTGGCAGTTGGCACACGCGAACGTCGAAATGAGCAAAAAACCTTGCAAAAATTATTCCTGATCAAAAATGGCTGTATTATTCTAAGCATTAATTTATACGCTTAAGCATGCAGCGTTCAGGACGTACTCCTTTTTTGGCGGATTTGAGAAAGGAGATAATGAACAATTTAATACAACTTAAGTTTTATGTTGGCATGCATTGAGGCCTGGCAATTTTTCTGGAGGACTAAAATGACTGTGTTACCTTACCGTTTCATATTTCAAACCTGTTTTAGCTTTACCAGAGCGCGCTCGCTCGGTCATCGCCCAAAAAGGCGTTTTACTGGTATGTAAAACAAGTTAAAACCAATCTTCATTTGAATTTTATCGAATGTATATCGGCTCACACCTTGGTGCTTTCGATAAACAGACCCGCGGTCAGTTGCTTTGCATGGGATGCAAGTTAGTAATTCTGCCGATTTGGCTTTTTGAAACTAGCCCCATATATGGCTAGGGTATAGAGGTTTGCGTGGGACGGTCAGCTCCGTGGCTGGCCGTGGCCTAATGCTAACGGCTTAGGGCGGTTGTAAATATTTCCAAATTAATATTGCTATGTACACAAATTACAATATTGTCATTAATGTATCTATATTTATAGGTTTTGTGCTAAGGAGTTGTTTTGTAAACATGTGTGAACTAAAAATAGCATGTTGTAGCAGTGCATTTTGTCATGGTATGGCTGGCCGATGGCTGGCCATCGGGCTTTGGGTCCGACTACGGCCGCCGGCGGTATGGCCGCCAGGACGGGTGTAGGTCGGTCATTACAAAATAGAGCCGTGATAACCTCTACTCTGCGAGCGGCTTCTGTGCAATACTGGCGTCGGCATTGGCGTGTAAACCAACCGTGTAACCGGTCTTAGTCATGTGTTTGGTGAGATCGACAAACTTACCGGCTTTGCTTAAAGGGTTATGTGAAATATATGTGACCTTTGCAATTGATTTAAGAATAAAATAAAAACTAATACAAATCAGGCAACCAACATGTATTTCACAATTTGCATGGACAGAAACGCGAGACCAGTGTTAATGAGAATGGCTGTGGTAAAGGATTGTTACGGTGTTTAAACGGCGACCAAAGGTACGGCGACCAATTTTTGGGGGAAATATTCCGGTCGGCGACCAGCTTTCCGTTTTTTTTACCCCTGCATACAACATTCCATGCAGTTTTAGGGTAGAATCTTCTCATATCAAATAATCCTTGAATGAATATATCCATTATGGAATGCTATCACAATATCCTGTTGGCTTCTATATCAATTTATACATTTCATCTGGAGCAACTCCAATGGAATACAAGATCCGTTGTTACATCTAACCGTGGGATCTAATGAGGCGTTAATGAGGCGTTACATCTGCAGTTGTCTGTGAAGAGCTTTCCTCCGATCTTAAGTCCGTTTCCCAGATCCATGCGCTTCCCTGTCATCTAACCTCAATATAGTCATGCACACAGGCCCACATGTGAACATGCAGCGCCTTCCACTCCACACAGTGTGGACCTACACGTGTCCAATCAAGGCAGGTTAACTGGCCCCACAGGCCCACATGTGAACATGCTGCGCCTTCCACTCCACACAGTGTGGACCTACACGTGTCCAATCAAGGCAGGTTAACTGGCCCCACAGGCCCACATGTGAACATGCTGCGCCTTCCACTCCACACAGTGTGGACCTACACGTGTCCAATCAAGGCAGGTTAACTGGCCCCACAGGCCCACATGTGAACATGCAGCGCCTTCCACTCCACACAGTGTGGACCTACACGTGTCCAATCAAGGCAGGTTAACTGGCCCCACAGGCCCACATGTGAACATGCAGCGCATTCCACTCCACACAGTGTGGACCTACACGTGTCCAATCAAGGCAGAGACTTCAACACAAGAAACGTCACATAACCTGGAGACTTTAACACAGACCAGGAACCGAACCACGTGCCGCTGTGTTTCCCAAGCCGCTCCGCTGACGTCACTCCGAACGCGGCGCTAACGCGGCGCTGAGTTCCGCGTGTAATGGTTATCGGTGCCAAGATCGCAACAACAGGATGACGGGGGAAATGTGCACGTGTTCGGAGCACGTGAGCTCGGTGCACCGGCCCGGCGGGGGTGTTTCTCATGTGTGGGACGAATGCTTGGTCCTGTGTGTTGTGCAGTAGCGAGTGTGATACATTGGGGATGTGTGAAGTTTGATGGGGTGTGCAGTCATGTGAGATGACAGACTTCGTAGAGAAGTCACGAACACTTTCCAGAGCATTTTTAAAAGGGAAGATGGTAAATCGGATGTGTGTTATGAAGAAGGATTGTGGTTCAGCTGGTCCAACGATCAAAGTACGCACCACACGACCAGAGATTACGTCTGAATCTGCCACAGCGCATACACTCCGCCATGCAGGCGGCAGCGATCGATATGATTTTGTTCCACGTTGTCGCGGGTTGGGCTTTTCCATATTCAACCTGACCAATTCCACCGACTACCTCCAGATTCCACATACCTCTACGTCACAAGCATAGTTATACAGCATCGCGCTGCAAACATGCCAGGCAGGCACGGCTATTCTGTTGGCCAGTAACACCGGTTTGTCTGGATTCCACTGACGTCACGTCTGTGCGTTGCACTCAAGGGGACCGACCTCACTAACCGCGGGATCCGCACGTTAGTAGAATCGATTCAAATATCAGTTACGTAGACCACTCTCGCCTGCTACGCCATGCCATCGCAGACTAACTTCCTGAAATGCACTGCCCATCCACAACTAGCTCTGTAAAAACTGGCCGAGGCTTGACTAGTGACAGTGACACTTTGACTACACTCAGAAATACTTTTGAGAACTTTTGCTGAATGCTCTTCCCTGAGAAACCTGCACGGTCTCCATTTCGAGACCTTTCAGTGGATGGTCTCGCCTGATACATCTACATGGTCTCCGCGTTGGTTGTTGAGAGTAAATATGTCTCCAGCTGACAATTTTATGTCTCTGAGACCATCAGACAGTCAACGAATTAGAAAAGTCTGTCGCGATCGAGGATCGAACCCGCGGGATGTTTTAGCAGTCACCTGTTGAGAACAGTGGATGATCTCCTGAGAGAACCCTTAAATTGAATTCATTCCATGCAGATGGCGCCACCATAGCACTGCAGGTGTCGCTGTAATCGCAACGACGGAAACCGACTTTTATTAAAGTAAATACCGAATAACTATTATTTTTTCGATCGTTTTGATTTGTAAATATTACTTTCATACCATCATTTGTTAGCCAAACAATATTAATACACGGAAAGTCGGTAAGTATCAACCTCACCCAGCAATTGCCTTGGTTGGTTCCGTCTTTTTGCTTGTTCTGGTATAAGCCACGCCGTAGCTCAGTGGTAGAGCGCTCGCTTAACATGTGAAGGGTACCCGGTACAATCCCGGCCAGCGCCGAGACTCACTCAGAAACACTTTTGAGAACTTTTGCTGAATGCTCTTCCCTGAGAAACCTCCACGGTCTCCATTTCAAGACCTTTCAGTGGATGGTCTCGCCTGATACATCTACATGGTCTCCGCGTTGGTTGTTGAGAGTAAATATGTCTCCAGCTGACAATTTTATGTCTCTGAGACCATCAGGCAGTCAACGAATTAGAAAAGTCTGTCGCGATCGAGGATCGAACCCGCGGGATGTTTTAGCAGTCACCTGTTGAGAACAGTGGATGATCTCCTGAGAGAACCCTGAAATTGAATTCATTACATGCAGATGGCGCCACCATAGCACTGCAGGTGTCGCTGTAATCGAAACGACGGAAACCGACTTTTATTAAAGTAAATACCGAATAACTATTATTTTTTCGATCGTTTTGATTTGTAAATATTACTTTCATACCATCATTTGTTAAACAAAAAATATGAATACACGGAAAGTCGGTAAGTATCAACCTCACCCAGCAATTGCCTTGGTTGGTACCGTCTTTTTGCTTGTTATGGTATAAGCCACGCCGTAGCTCAGTGGTAGAGCGCTCGCTTAACATGTGAAGGGTCCGCGGTTCAATCCCGGCCGGCGCCGATACTTTTTCAGGCATTCTCAAGCAAGACTAAATAGTTCACGCTGAGAACCATGACAAAAAAAAGATAATCTTGAGACCAAAAGACCCCCTCGAAAGTTCTCGTAAAATGTGGCTCTCTGCAGAGACTAAATCGACCCCTGTATGGTCTCTGAGAACTCTCAAGAGTCTCCGATGTCTGTCAGTGTAGTGACACTTTGCCTGGTGACAGTGACACTTTGACTAGTATCACTTTGACTAGTGACACTTTGCCTGGTGACAGTGACACTTTGACTAGTATCACTTTGACTAGTGACACTTTGCCTGGTGACAGTTATACTTTGACTAGTATCACTTTGACTAGTGACACTTTGCCTGGTGACAGTGACACTTTGACTAGTGACGCTTTACCTGGTTATAGTCAAGGACAAGCGGCTAACAAAGCGTTGGTTCCGGTGCTCGGCGTGCGAACCGAAGCCGTTGTCTGCAATATGCCGGATCATTGCCCGGAAATGAGCGCGGTAAGGACAAAGAAGATGTGCAACAGGGTGGCCCTATTGCGATAATGCGCGTGTCGGTGGGCTCCCTTGTTATAGCAACACACGTGAATTGGCTGCTCAAAGCGGTACACACGTGAATTGGCTGTGTATACGGGCTCAATGGCACTGATGCACTGATCGCATCAGCTTGTTTAAGTCGTTGTTGGATTGAGCAATGTAGTGCTAGAGGCAATGAGGTGCTTTATTCAATCCTGGGGGAAGCAACAGGTAACAATACAACTGAGAAGCTTCTCATGTAGGATATTAATATGAATCAAGCGCGGATTTTTTTTTTTTGGGGGGGGGGGTGTTGTTGCTTGTGCGCGCACTCTCCACTGAAGGCCGATGAATTCAAAGAAAAGCTTTCACATATTTATAAAATTGGTGCAACTTGCTTCATAATCACCCTATTCGTGTTACCAAAAAGACAGGATATTTGAAAGTACCGATTTGAAAGTACCGAAAGATGCTTGTACCGACACATTTTGACCGGCCATAAACATCGCACCCATTACCGCGCCCCCTCCTGGGAAGAATTCTGGACCCGCGCCAGAGAATGGTATTGCCATGCTGAAAAAATGAACGTTTTGAAATATGATTATCCTATGAAAGCATAGACATACCCAAGTTCAGCAAACTTCTAGGGCCCTCAGGAGCGTGGCTGCTTGATAAGCAGATGCAAATATTGGGGAGACTCCCTGTGGTTTGGGTCTGATTTAGTCACGGAAGATTCGTCATAGGTATGTTGGTCAAGGCTAGGGTGCAAAGAAGTGCTCAGCATAGTCCGTTGCGCAGTCCTCATTCGGTCAAGGACAAGTACTGGGATCAGATATATCAAGGCTGTCATTACAGGTCTAAATACAGGTGTCGGCAGTGGCGCACGCAGGATTCCATTTGGGGGGGGGGGAGGGTCAGAGCCCTAAAAGCGGGCCCCCTTGTGAGCGGGCCCCCACCCGTTTTTAGAAAACTTCGCGGATTTCGGTCACTTGTTTTTGAGCGGGCCCCCTACAGCATGGGACCTGAGACATTATAATTTCTTGTCAATGTCGTGTAAGGTGACTGCGTGTGCTACTGATGTGCGAATTTTAGGTGCGTGTGCTACTGATGTGCGGTACAACTGTCGAGAGTAAATTTGACGAAATGAGGTAAATGATAACAACAAAAAATATATTTTACAGGTTAGGCAGGTTAGGCAGGTAAATGACAACAACAACAATTATATTTTACAGGTTAGGCAGGTTAGGCAGTCCGATCTCCGGTAGTTATGTCATCATCATCATCGTTGGGGTTTTAGTGCGCCTCGACTACGTCATTCGCGCCCACCATCATGTTGCCACAAGTTGCCATAAACCATTTCCTGAAGCAACAATGGATAATGTAAAAAATACGTATCAATATCAAATACGCCCGTATCAAGAATTTGCAAGACTCGGGCCCTGTTGTGACCGGGCCTTCGTTTTGACCGGGCCCTATTTCACGTCTTTCCCAGCACCGGGTCCCTGCCTCGATCGGGCCTGAGCAAGACCGGCCCCTACCAGAAACGGGCCCGCATAAAGAATATTCAAGGACCGGCCCTGTTGTGACCGGGCCCATATCACGCCGTTGTCAGCACCAGGCCCCTGCCTCGATCGGGCCTGACCAAGACCGGGCCCCTACCAAAAACGGGCCTGTATCAAGAATATGCGAGGACCGGGCCCTGTTATGACCGGGCCCTCGTCCTGACCGGGCCCCATGCCACGCCTTTGCCAGCACCGGCCCCTGCCTCGATCAGGCCTGACCAAGACCGGGCCCCTACCAGAAACGGGCCCGTATCAAGAATATGCAGGGACCGGGCCCTGTTGTGACCGGGCCCCATATCACGCCTTTGCCAGCACTGGACCCCTGCCTTGATCAGGCCTGACCAAGACCGGGCCCCTACCAGAAACGGGCCCGTATCAAGAATATGCGAGGACCGGGCCCTGTTGTGACCGGGCCCTCGTCCTGACCGGGCCCCATGCCACGCCTTTGCCAGCACCGGGACCCTGCCTCGATCAGAACTGACCAAGATCGGGTCCCTTCCAGAAACGGGCCCGTATCAAGAATATGCAATGACCGGGCCCTGTTGTGACCGGGCCCTCGTTCTGACCGGGCCCCATATCACGCCTTTGCCAGCACCGGGCCCCTGCCTCGATCGGGCCTGACCAAGACCGGGCCCCTACCAGAAACGGGCCCGCATCAATAATGTTCAAGTACCGGGCTCTCGTTCTGACCGGGTCCCATATCACGCCTTTGCCAGCACCGGGCCCCTGCCTCGATCAGGCCTGACCAAGACCGGGCCCCTACCAGAAACGGGCCCATGTCAAGAATATGCGAGGGCCGGGCCCTGTTGTGACCGGGCCCCATCATCCCATGCCACGCCTTTGCCAGCACCGGGCCCCTACCTCGATCGGACCTGACCAAGACCGGGCCCCTACCAGAAACGGGCCCATCAGAAATACGGGCCCCTCAGAAATTTCGGGGGGGTCAGCTGACCCCTTTGACCCCCCCCCCCCCCCCTGCGTGCGCCACTGGGTGTCGGGAGAGGGATAGGCTACACTACTGTCTAACATTTATTGGCATGTCTCGGAGTGTGCTTTATGTATTTCTGGAGTTATTTTGTTTCGTGTTGTGTGTTAATTTTACTGTGTGATATATTTGAAATCACATGGGAAGCCAAGAGATGATTTGTACTCATTTGCTTACAGCACCTAGCGGATCTCCCGTCCTCAGCCTTACCTGAAGCGGTGCTGTGTCCTCTGTGTAGTCCCCCTGTCCTTGTAGTGCTGCGCACGCGCCCGACCTGCCTCGCAGCAGCACTCGGCGCCGACTGAAGACGGTCAGCGCTCGGACAGCTCTATAGCCTCTGCCGCTGCCGCTACTCGGGCAGCTCCTCAGTGCGATGACGATCCACCGTGGAGAGGAAAACCCCGGACGCAAATTCCCGAAGTCTAATTAATAACCATTCGCACTCGGAATTGGAGGAGACGTCATAGCTGCTGGGCGAGTCCATTATACCACCGGGGGAGGTTGGCACCTCCCTGAATGGGATGCTGGGCCGCGACAATCAAGGCCCTATAAGCGACAATTATCGAAGCGATCGCTGTGTGCGATGCGCTTAGCCTCGGTGCGCACCATATGAAACATATAGTTTATTCTCGTTACGGCGCGGTCGTCAGGCAGAAGTGCATTTGATCTCCGTTTACATGTCAGATCGGTAGGCACAGGGGCGGAACTTTTTGTTTTTGGTTGGGGATGCAGTAGCAGGTAAACACCCCCCCCCCCCCATTTTTTACATATATTTGTTTACATTTTGTCTAGAACCATATATTTTCTCCCAAACTTCTTGAGTGGGGGGCAGCTGCTCCCTGCCCCCTCTTCCACCGCTCTCCCCCTCTCCTCGTTCCTATGCCTATGGTTTGCACATCTGCAAGGTTTTTCAGCGATGACGAAAAACGAAAAACGGTGGGACGAAGTGTATCTGTTTTATTTGCCCACCTTATACCTTATCTTGTGCCAAACTGCTTTATCTTTGAGAGAACCCCTCTTATGCAATATTTGTTTGCGGATTTGAGCTTCTCTCGTCTTTGGGTACCTTTTACAGGTTTTACTCCATCAAATTTCCCTTGCATAACAAAATTAACGGTTTCAACACAAAAAAATGACCCTAAAGGGGGTCTTAACCCCTTGTCCCTGTAAGAGGTGTCTCTAAAAGAACAGAACAATCTGGTTATGCCGACTTGTTCTGCGTTACATTTTTGCAGTGACGCATAGGTGTTGCCAAGGAGGGGCGGGGGCAAACGGGGCAATGTGCTCCCGGAACCTGGGACATCTTGACCTCTTGACATCGATACATATACATATTTAAAGGAAATAGTTCACCTTGGAAAATTTTTACCCAACACGATTTGATTATATTTTTAATACAATTTCTTTTTATATTGTCAAAAATGGCATTATATCGCGCCAATTCAGGACAGAAAGCCGTACATTTGTATTGTTTATCAAAACTATATGCATACTCTCTGAGTCAGAGTCCTGACGTCACGCGAATGTAAACAATGGTCCAGCCAATCAGATTCGAAAGTAGTCGCGTAAAGATAGACTCGCATTGGAGATGTGCCAACCGGCGGCCGGCGATCGCTTGCTAGCACCAGCTGCAAGCTGATTGGCTGATGGTATAGCCTCTGCCCGGGCTAAAACCAGTACAACATTTTTTCGCCAGCACCGCATTCCTTCGCCAAAAACTCAAATATATTTGGCTGGAGAGTCTTTTCAGTCAAGAAAACTTGCAGATAGGGGTTTCCCAACACGGGCTACAAAACTGCTAACTCAGTTTAAAACTAATGTTGAAGGTGAACTATTTCCTTTAAGGTTCGGAAAAATGGGCCAGATTGATGAAATCGGAGGCTTGCCTCGACACCAAACCTGTTTTTTTTTTTGGTGCAAAATGTGATTTATTTATTCCTAGTAAAAGTCGTTTCTTAGGACGCGAACGTCTACCGGAAAGACTTCCTCTCGAACTTAAAATGTCTGGTGATGCCAATGGTCCAGGGCCGGTCCTTCTACATATTACAGGCACAGCTGAGATGTAAAAAAATATAAAAATACATGCAACATATTTCCCACAAGGCAAACAAACTAGGCAGTAACAGGATTTTAGTATGCCTTCATCTTTATGTTAATACAAAACTAGGCAGTACTTTAGTGATAATAAAAGAGACAAATACGGCGCAGTCATGCCAAAGTATGGCGCATTTATCTTGTATTGCTTTCAATATTTGTCCTGTTTCCGTATAACTTGGTTTGAATGGTGTTGAATAAGCCTTTTGTTCTTTTAAAATGACCTTCACTGATGTGGCCCTCCACTTTTCAACACAATGACCAGGTATATATTGTGAAAATAATGTTTGTGAGGCTCACAAATTGAGTGTTGTGATAATCCTGACTTGTAGCCCATTTTGTTTAGGTCTATGATAATTTCTGCTGTTTTTCCAGCTCAGCATGATTGGTATGCTTTCAGACACAACATATTTATATTATTGGTCAAATTCTTAATTAGGTGTCAATTTCACCAACATATTTATACTCAAATGTTAACACATTTGGCCAATTTAAGGGTGTATTGTAATATGTGACCTGTCCATTATCCAGAACTACGCACAATGTGAAAACTGAAATATCCTACACCCATTCTTGCTTTGTTCATGTTTTTTTATGTAAGCACCTAGATTGACATTTTGTGTGTCTGAAATTGAAAAAGGATACCTGTGTGTCAATAGGTAGGTTGTTCTTTAGTGTTTATGACTCTTTACCTGTATCCCGTCAGTTGTGTTGGTACTGTGCCTTTTTCCTTTAATATTGTTTTTGCATCTATAACATATATTTATTTTAAAGTTGGGGGGGGGGGCTGAATGACAAGTTGGGAGGGGAGGGGGGCTGAGCCACAAGTTGAGAGGGCTAAATCCCCCTCAACTGAATATGATCCTACGCGGTACGCCCCTGTATATTTGTACAGGGTCTCATTCTTCCCCCAACCAAAATGACCAAAACACTTAACCCTATCTGACAGAGAGTAAGTCATATTATTGGGGATGCAGATGAAGGACTGGGGATGCAGATCATAACATTGGGGATGCACCTGCATCCCCCTAAGTATATAAAGTTCCGCATGTGGGTAGGCAACAGTACCTATATTCGGCGTCTGTATTATATTTATATTGCTTTGTTTATACTTGAAAACAGGCGGTCAACCAAAATAGCAGTGTTAGACAATTATTCCCTGAATATTTCGATAATACGTATTTATTTCGATCGCATACGTAATATTAGAAGGTAAGGCGTTGAATTTTAAATACGTAATTTTCCACCCAGATATTCCATGAAACGAGCACGGAGCAATTCAGTTCAGTTGACAGGTGCGACAACTGTGTTTAGAAAGCGGAAAACGCGTTTATATTTCAACCTCGGTTTTCTATTACCTGTCGAGGCGCGCCAATAGAAGTTAATAATAATTTTGAAAGACATGTATTTTTCGCCATCGCGACAGGAAACAGTTGGCGACGCCGCAGTATCACGTCCAGATAAACCACGAAGCAATTTTCATCACCATCAATTTGCAATGATTTTAATTACGAATCTTTACAAACAACTCAAGTGCCGTATCCAATTCAAAACAACTCAAACCGTCGGCAGTACTCCATAGCAAACAACAACGCGCAGCAACCAAAACGCTGGCGCTCAACGTCTCCAGGACTCAACTCAAACGGAAACGACGATCCAACGTAAATCACAAACTCTCGTAACCTGCTCGATGGTTTCCTTCTTACTGAAATTAACATATTGCCTCTAAGACCACGTAACGCAACAACACTGCTCTAACCAGTCATTTCGATACAAGAGTAGTGATACTGCCGATCTCTTGTCTCCGATCGACATAGCTATATGAGTACAATGACAAAGATGACATGAAAATGGCTGAAACAAGCGAATCACATATTTCATTCATTATTATAGGTCGGAGTGGTCAAATCGCCTATTGACTCTACCTTCTATATACCGCCTTTCTCACAGGATCCAACACAAAAATAGCCTCCAGATCCTCTAGATTAACCAATGAGCATGCGCAATAGGTAGGGAGAATGTGACGTCACAGTGACGTAACATCCAAGTGAATTCGACCAATCAAATGAATTGGTGCGAATGGTTATTAGACTTCGGGAATTTGCACCCCGGACGACTGCGGCGTCAAGCCTCTGCCGCAGATACCCCCGGCCAGTCCGCCGCAACCCAGCTGTCCGGACGGCCGGTACAGTCTCTGACATGACGCCGGGACGAGCCGTGAATGATAAACAAGTCTCGCCGAAGTGTAAACGCGGATGCGGATCGGATCAGAGATTGCGGCCGAGTGGGGCGACAGTGGTGGTTGGGGTGGGATGCCCTAGATCGGGAGAGATGGGATGCCCTAGATCGGGAGAGGTGGGATGCCCTAGATCGGGAGAGGTGGGATGCCCTAGATCGGGAGAGGTGGGATGCCCTAGATCGGGAGAGGTGGGAGGCCCTAGATCGGGGATCACATCCTGGTGTGTGCGATGCGACGCGGCGCGGCGCGGCGCGGTTTGGGGTGTCATAGGTTTCCATGTGGCTGTTCTGCGAAGGTGTCGCATCTGGGATCGCCGTACCTTGACACACATGGGTGATGCCCCCTCGTGAGCCGATCAGCCTGCCAGCTGCTGAATAGCTTCTGAATGACTCAGATAGGTTATACTAGTGCTCAGTGATGGCCTGTGCTACGCTACGCTACGGAATTACGCTACGCTACGTATGGTTTTTAGGCCAAAGCTACGCTACCGAATTACGTTACGTTATATTTTGCTACTGAACCTAAGCGACCAAATCTACCCCTTTGGGGACCAAATCTACCTTTCTACCTTTTGGGGTAGATTTGGTCGCGGCTTTGGAATGCTGTAAATCCTTACCTATTCATTGTACGATATTCTTCCGGATTAGGGACGCCTTGCTTGTACAATTTTGAATGTATTCCAAATTGAGCAAATACCGACTATATAGCAAATACCGACTTAATAGTGACTTTATCCGAAATGTCCTGTAATACACTATGATTCTTCCTTACCTCGGTTTTTCAACTTGCTCAAAAGTTGAAACTCTTTATTTATAACAATATCCTTTCCGATTTTATTAAGGTTTCCGTTTGAAAATTAACCTAAACGACCAAATCTACCAAATCTACCAAAACGGCCAAATCTACCATGTTGTGAACCTAAGGGACAAAATCTACCCCTCGAAAATGGAGTCGTCGATTACTCCCGATCTAAGCAACATTTTTTAAGTTCGGAGAACAGTTTCCGATAGCTCTCGTCAAGTAGAACACGAATCCGTTGAAGTTTTTAATGAAGCCTAGTTTTTACAAAAAAAGTTAGACATTTCACTTTTGGATGTTTTTGGTGTAAGTGTCCCTCGTTTTACACACAGTTTGCTTATTATTGATCGAATCTTTAAACAAAGCATATATTTGTGTTAGGCATGAATGGGGCTTCGTATCTATGGTACGAAAATCCTTCACAACATGTTTTTTTGAGCTGGTGGACTGCTTAGAGAAACATGTTTTTCACAAGTTTTTGGAACGTAACTTTTTTGTGTGAAAACTTTTATAATCGAACAGCGAATAAAGATGCGGCGTAACAAACTTCATCTTTTGGCAATTCTGAATTTTGAAGAAAACCAAATTTTTGAAGTCTTAAATGTGAAAACTTATAAAAAAATGATGTTTTTTAAATTTAAAGTTTTTGAATATGCATTTTTTAAAATAAAAATGTGTAAAAGCATAAGAATGACTATTTTATGGCAAATGTTTTCCAAAAAAGAAATCAAAAATTGGTTCAGAGATTTGAAGATATGAAATATTTAAGTATCAAATTGACGCATAATATGAATATTCACCAAAATAAGTTATGAGTGTTTCCAAATTAAAAATATGAGTTACATGCCGAAAACCATGAGAATGCTGAATCTTTTTTAGGATTCGAAATATGTTGTCTAGTTTTTGAGTTATTCAGCAAAAAAACATGAATAAATATATTATATCCGTTTTTTTCTCGAAAAGTTGTTTTGAGTTCCGACAGATGGATATTGTATAACTTGGCGAGCTGAACAAGAATCTTTTTTCATTTGCTTCTGCCGGGCTTATTTTTTTAGTTAATGAGTTTCGCGTTTTAAGAAATTTTAAGGTTAATTTCTTAAACATGGATACACGTTTATACTTATAGCATGTTCAATATTTGAAGAATCTTAAACACAAAATTATATTTGGAACCGGCATGAATGGGGCATCATTTTACAGGTAAGGAGACCCTTTAATCGGTCTTTTTCGAGCTCAAAGTTTGTTGACAATTACTTGAGAACTATGAAATATTTTAAGAAATTGTAAACTTAATCATATTGGTCTTGACATAAGTGATATGGATTTGTATTTTATTAATACTCCTTTTTTGAAAGAAATCGTTTTTTTTGTAAATAGAGATCCTTTTTTTATTTGTAATTTCTATTTTACAAAAATAACTTGGTTTTCTATATTTCTAAGTGTCAACGAAGGTAATTTTGTAATAATAAACAAGGAAAAAAGCAAGTCCTGGGAACAATGTAATGGTAGACGGAAATTCCTATAACTTTAAAACCAAAATAAATAGAACCAAACCGATTTCAGTTTTGGATAGCCAATGGATATACCTACGATATATGATGTACTTAATTTTTAAATTGCTTAACTTTAAGTACAATACAAATTTGGTTTGAACGCTTGTCACTTAAAAAATAAAATGTATAGAGCCAAACAGTTACCAGTTTTAGATGAATAAGATGCAGGACTTTCAAACAATTAAAAAAAACTTAACTTTAAGCACACATTTTAAAAAGTGAGAACAATGTAATTGTAGACGGGAATGCCTATAACTTAAAAACTAAATAAAATAGAACCAAACCGATTTCAGTTTAGCCAATGGATATACCTACGATATCTGATGAACTTAATTTGTAATTACCTTACTTTAAGTACATTTTTTTTTTTTTTTTAGTACAATATTTAATACAATAAGTACAATATTTTTGTTTGGAACGCTTGTCACTTAAAAGCTAAATGTATAGAGCCAAACGGTTACGAGTTTTAGATGAATAAGATGCAGTACTGTCAACCAAAGAAATAAATAATTTTAAAAATATTTAACTTTAAGCACACAATTTTAAAAAAAGTTGTTTTTAGTATTTTCATTTTGTATAGGTCAAATTTTCGTCTGAGCGAAAAGTTGATTGGAACCAATTGATAGCCCATTCAATTTCCTATCCCTAACGTGTTTGTTATTAAAAAAAGAAAAGTTAAGTATTTGTTTTAAACATTTTAGTAAAACGTTAAGTGCTGCAACCTGGCGGCAAAAATCCGAATTTGTTTTTGAACAGTTAGGGCAAACAACAATAGGGCATCATTTTACAGGTAAGGAGACCCTTAAATCGGTCTTTTTCGACCTCTATCACTTGAGATTCTTTGAATGTCAATTTAATCAGTTTTTTGACAATTACTTGAGAACTATTAAATATTTAAAACAATTGTGAACTTTATCATATTGGTGTTGACATCAGTTATATGAATATGTATGTTTTAATACTCGTTAAAAAAAAATCGTTTTTTGGTAAAAAGAGATACGTTTTTTTCGAAAAATTTGTAATTTTTATTTAAAAAAATAGCTTGGTTTTCTATATTGCTAAGTTTTAACAAAGGTAATTTTGTAATAATAAATACGGGAAAAAAATATTCTGAAAAAATAGCTCCAAGTCCTGGCAACAATGTAATGGTAGACGGGAATGCCTATAACTTAAAAACCAAAATAAATAGACCCAAACCGATTTCAGTTTTGGATAGACAATGGATGTACCTACGGTATATGTTGTACTTAATTTTTACATTCCTTAACTTTAAGCGCAATACAACATTTGGTTTGAATGCTTTTCACTTTAAAAGAAATATATAGAGCCAAATGGTTACCAGTTTTAGATGAATGGGATGCAGGACTTCCAGACAAATAAACAAATAACTTTTAAAATACCTTATATTATAATCATATCTAACTTTTACATGCCTTCATATATAGGGAACCTCTAGGGTCGTTAATATTCGTCAAACCTAGCTTAATTTTTGGTAGCGATGTGTACTTGTGCTTTGCATTGCGAAGAGGCAGTTTAAAACATTTTATGACGTTATCGTAACCTAAAATTAAACGCGTTTTGTGTCGTTTATTCAAGTCTAACCTCGGTTAATTTAAGGCAGCAAGTCGTACACTCGGTTAGGTAGGTTAGGCTGCTGTTTTTGATGTTTTATCGACAAATATCAAAAATAAAGTTTCTAATGATTAAAATATAGATCAAACCTAGGTTAGTTTTGGACAACAAGAACCCCTACCCGAAATAACATAGACGTGCTAGTTATATTCAAGATAAGTTAGATAGTTCCGCTATTATAAAAGATTACATAAATTTGGGTAGATTTGGTCACTTAGGTTAACCTGAATCTGTGAACCAAACAACCGAAATATCTATACAAATATCGAAATATTCAGGGAATAATTGTCTAACACTGCTATTTTGGTCGACCGCCTGTTTTCAAGTATAAACAAAGCAATATAAATATAATACAGACGCCGAATATAGGTACTGTTGCCTACCGATCTGACATGAAAACGGAGATCAAATGCACTTCTGCCTGACGACGTAACGAGAATAAACTTTATGTTTCATATGGTGCGCACCGAGGCTAAGCGCATCACACACAGCGATCGCTTCGATTATTGTCGCTTATAGGGCCTTGATTGTCGCGGCCCAGCATCCCATTCAGGGAGGTGCCAACCTCCCCCGGTGGTAGAATGGACTCGCCCAGCAGCTATGACGTCTCCTATTCCGAGTGCGAATGGTTATTAGACTTCGGGAATTTACGTCCGGGGAACCTGAGGCGCTGGCGTCTGTCCTACAAGTGAACGGTGCCTTGCGACAGCGACGCACCAGACAGGACAGTCTGCTTTATGTCCCCCGTTCTAGAACTGAGGCCGGGAAAAGACGATTTTATAGTCGAGCTCCCAGCATGTACAACTCTATTCCTGATGGACCCGTGGAGCTGGGACCGCGGAGCTTCTGCCGCGCACTGAAACGTCAACTTTTAGCCGCTGCAGCTGAGTGATCCGCTGCCACGTGACTGCACTGGGCATGTCGATGTACCGAGTGCATGGCTTTCTGTGATGTGTTTTAGAGCGATCTTGTGTGTGTATCCAACCCCTTGTGTTTCCTATGTTTGACTCGGGGCGTAATAGCCACTATATGTCAGTGGATAACCCTACGACTGTGAATACAGAATACAGAATACAGTCGGCAATCACCATAAACCAACACCGATTATGGTTACCATCGTCAGTTCAGTATCTGGGAAAGTGGATTGAGTTAGTATTTATATTTAAAAGTTATGTTACCGTGTTTTTAACGGCTTTTTACCGTGGGTTCAGTGTCGGTATCAGAGGCCCGAGACCGAAAGCACGAAATTGTATCAGCGGGTGCAACCCTGAGTTGAGCGCAGCGATTTTCAGGTAAGACTAAGTATCTACCTGTGTTCTTGCTGACCTCTTGCTGACCTGATAAATCATTGGTCATTCAATCGAGTTTTTTTTTACACAGACCAGGTGTTTCTTATATTTTGTAATGGCAATGCTTGCTTGATTGGTTCCTATAGAAATATAATGTAAATAAGGTAAATACTTTACAAGGAAAACATTATACATGCCGGTTTCATGTCGTCTCCTTTTGTCTGAGTTTTATTTTTGCCCAACTGATTTGCTCTCTACATGATTGGTTTGCCACCCAGCTTTATGTAAAATAGTTGTTATGGGCGGCAGATAACCCCGGAGTTGCGGCGCCCTAAAACCCCAAAACATACACAAGGAAAATATTAGAAGTATGGATCAGAGTATTATTAAATTTTTTCTTTCTGAAATTAATTTATTAACCCTCGCCCTACGGGAGCTTTTTTCACCGTCGCCCTACGGGGGGGGGCTGGCAGCCCCCCTGTTAACTTCCAAACCAAGCAACTTAGAGCAATGCGGTAAGAACCAGCATGTTGCCTCTCATGAGAGGAATCTAACAGTATGCGAATTTTAGGTTTCAGGTCAACGGGTGACCTTCCAGGTCAAGTGAATGACCTCGGATTTACCACGTCCAGAACCGCGATTTTGCTCTTCAGGAAACCTCAAAATTATACATTGATAAATGTAAATAAAAGGCATGTTCCTAGACCAGTTTTGGCTCAGAAATACAAAAAAGGTAATTATTTGTTCGTATCTTGTCCAAAAATGTCAAAAAAAGTTATTTTAAAAATGACGTCATCAGTTTCTTACACCTAGCAGGCCATCACTCAGTCAAAAATGAAGATATTGCTTTGAAATTTGGTATGGGTATTGCCCATACTCAATTTTCTCACATATATTCCGGTTTTTCTAATATCTTTGAACATTTTGATTTTGTGGGGATTTAAAAAAAAAGTTTGTTTAATTTAAGGGGTCAAAAACCCAAAATTTTGAAAATCGAAGATTGCCATTTTAAAGAAAATGCCATTTTGCATCTTTGGTGAATTGCGTTTGCAATTTGCTTTAAAACTCTTTTTCTACGATTTTCCCAATATTTCTCATTTTTTACCAACATGACGTCATCCAAACATCTCCCAAACTTTTTGACCAATTTCAATTACATTTTTTACAGTCTACGTATAATTGTTGTAAACTCAGCTACCAAAAATATCAGCAAGGTGCACCCCATGTGTCAAACGTTATTCAAGAAAAACCTCAGGGGGGGGGGCTGCCAGGCGAGGGTTAACCAGCTAGATAAACACTGGCCCATGATGGTGCTATACTCTCCCCATTCCACTCAGTCTGAGTGGGCACGGAACTTTAGAGTATCGCTGTCGCTGTCGCTGTCGCTGTCGCTGTCGCTGTCATGTCCTGTCATCCTGAATATTGTATCAACCTTTTTTCTTTTCTTTTTCAGATGTTCTGACCAATTCTAAAACTGAAGACACAATAGGTTATCACCATAACTGTATTTATTGGTACACCCACAAATCATCCACCATTGCATGGAGGACACAGAATCACAAGAAAATATAACTTCAACACCAACAAAATTAGCTACACACATAGATAATAAAAAATAGGTTCCAGCATTTGCGTCAATCTTCTCAATAGCTCCACTGTTGTTAAATTACAAGCGAACTCTTCCCTCATCTTTCTTGAAATATAAACGCATTTCACTCTTCAAATTTCACTCCTCAGTCCAAATGACACACTATTGTGACACACAGTAGCTCTGACTATTTTGTATGCTGCCAGTATTTCAGCGATAGGTTTATCTACCACTTAAAACTTTAAAATCAGACAGAAACTCGCTTCGTTCTGCCACTTCACAAAAGGGAGGATCTAAAGAACGACCAGATTAGCAGACGAGCCCATGCTCCGAAACTACTGGACCGATCTGGATGGTTTTTTCACCATTCGATTCAGAGTGGTCTGAAATGGTGCCGTTTTCAATTTGATACAGTTTGCTCCAGTGGCGGCGGAACGGTTCTGGGCAAGTGTGGGCACTTCGATTTCACTCTTCAAATTTCACTCCTCAGTCCAAATGTTGTTGACCGGCGAGGGGGGGGGGGAGGAGGGTCGTCAGCACCGTCACATTTTATCTAGTATAAATTGGTGTTTGCTCGGGGGGGGGGGGGGGCATGGCCCCGTGTTCCCCCTTGGCTAGGTCCCTGGTCGCGGCTATATGCGCTTATATACAGGGGCGTGATAACTACTTTGAAGTTGGGGGGGGAGGAGCGAACTTCTTGGCAATAGGCTACGGCAAAAATTAAGACTGAAGAGAAGCCACGTGTACCGCTCTTTTCCATACCCAATGCTGCTTATTAAGCCAAAATAGTATGTCATATATTTAAGGAAATGGGCATCAATATCATATAAGGAAATGGATCGCCTAACAAGCAAAACCAAAACTAGAGAATAGCTGGTAAACACGAAGAAGGAGCGACACTGGTACTAGGGTCACACAAAGTCGGAGAAGCGGAACTGGAGCTGACTGGCGGATCCAGCCTCCCAATATGGGGGGGGGGGGCTAATTTCACGGGGGCCTTCCGGGTCCTGAGCCCCAGGTGCCTCCATATGACCTAAAAGGTACCACATCCCCCCCCCCCCCCCCTTTGCGGACTTGGGTTCAGGGTTGATCACATTGTTTTGATATTATAATCCGCAGACCACAATAGACCCTCTCAAATAAAAAGGTAATGCAAATTTATTTTTACTATCGTATGAACACCAAGTGACTTCTGGCCATGCTAACTGGTAAGTAACGCTCACTACAACACCCTTCCCGCCCTGTGATGCGGAATACGACCACGCAGCAAAGCTCGATTATTTGTACTATCGTACTATCAGACTTGTTTCTAAATTTTCGTTACGGTGTTCTTACGTGTAAGGACGTGTCAATGAAGTGCAAAAAATAAAATTGATGGATATTTGGCCCCAAATATCTCAAATTGTGTCATTTTACATGATATTTTATATACAAAATAAGTTATTCGATAATAACTTTTGACTAAATAAAGCTAGAAGGGCACACCCACCGGACACCGGACACCGGACACCGGACACCGGACATGTTTCTGTCTCAATACGAGAATAACGAGAATAAAGTTAACCATGAGGCAATATCTACTCCAGATTGAGTTTGACCGAGACATCAGTCAATGGGAGCCCATTGCAAAGTAGACTGATAATACCAGGGCAACGGCCATTGCAAAGTAGACGGATAATATGAGGGCAGCGGCCATTGCAAAGTAGACTGATAATACCAGGGCAGCGGCCATTGCAAAGTAGACTGATAATACCAGGGCAGCGGCCATTGCAAAGTAGACGGATAATACCAGGGCAGCGACTATTGCAAAGTAGACTGATAATACCGGGGCAGCGGCCATTGCAAAGTAGACGGATAATACCAGGGCAGCGACTATTGCAAAGTAGACTGATAATACCAGGGCAGCGGCCATTGCAAAGTAGACGGATAATACCAGGGCAACGACTATTGCAAAGTAGACTGATAATACCAGGGCAGCGGCCATTGCAAAGTAGACGGATAATGGAATGGCAGGAGCGCCTCCACCGGCAGCCGCCCCCTCGTGTCGCTCCTCCGTTATCTAGTGATTTCGCGCGGTTTTAAGTTTCGGACACCTACAAGATTTGCCTGGTATTCGCAAGAAGTGTTTTCGGACCGACCGAAGTGATTTTCGTGCCTCTTTCTTTCGTGTTTAACTGTTTTACATCATTTAGTATTTGCAATAATTGGCCATGGGTCTCGCCCGTCGTCACTCCATTCTACCGTTTCTGGGAGAGACTACCAAGACTACCACCGCCGTCTCCAACAATCGCAAGGCCGTGCACTCCCCTACCGTCTCCAGTCTACCGTCGGCGTCGACAGCAGCCCGCGCGCCGGACAGGAGACCTCTGTCCACATGGCGGACCCTCCTACCGCCATCCATCACTCGCCACCCGGCGCCCACCCGGGCAGTGGCGGCGTAAGGCGGCACCGCAGGGGGAGAAGGGCCTGTCATCGCGTCCAGGCACGTCGTCGTCACGCCATTGACGATGAACATCTACGTCGCCTGAACCTCGGCCGCGCTCTGATCCCTCTCACCGTCCCTGAATCCGCCTCTGAAACAGGGGTCCTGATCCCCCTCACCGCCAGCTATGGACGCGCCTACGTCACGGGGCGCGATCCGGCTGCTGTACCCCGGGTTGGGCCGGGTCTGCCGAACACCAGCCGGCAGGAAGGCGTTGGAGCCTTATGGCCTCATCGTGTAGAACGTCACCCTTTACTTTCACCTTCTCCGCCTATCCCCGTATGCATCACGTCTCGGCCTGCTACAGCACAAGATTCCCGCCGGACTCAGGGCCTGGTTGACAGTGAGCAGCGCTGTCTGGTGCGCCCGCAGCGCATGTCTCTTCTACAGACTGAACGTGTGGCGCCGACTCACACCGCTCCTGCTGCCGCCGCAACAGCCAGCAACCCCTCCAACATCATCATCGAGCTGCTGAACGTGCAATCGCTCCTACCGAAGCTTCCAGACATCGTAGCTGAGCTGCAGCAGAGAGCCGCTGATGTTCTATGCATCACGGAGACGAACATGAAATCCAGCACGCCTGACCGCCTCATTAAGCTGCCTGGGTACCGTCTGTTCCGGCAGGACAGGAAGCTAGGTCGCAAGAAGGCAGGAGGCGGTGTCGCCATCTACGTCCGCGACTCTCTCCTAGCCACCCGGATCGTCACACCAGCGCCATCTGGGCCGTCATACGCTGAGTCAATTTGGCTCAGTGTCAAGTTCAACCAGAAGCGCGCCACCACTATCGGCTGCATCTACCGACCTCCCTCATCGAGTTCATCGCAGGCGGACGCCGACTTCGATGACATCGATCAGCAGCTGCAGGCCGTCATCACCGCCCACCCGGCTCAGAGGATCGGGCTGACCGGAGATCTAAACTCTGATTCGCAGACGGTGGGCAGCTATCTAGCTGCCCACCGTCGCCTCATCGAGCTTGGCGAGCGTTATGGACTAATCAACGTCGTGAACCAGCCCACCTTCTACCGTGGTGACACTCAGTCCATTCTCGATGTTGTGCTGCTGTCTCGTGAACTGTGTGATGTCGCTACTCCACCTGTGTGCACTGTTGATATTTGTCATTTTTTCACCCATCACCGCCGCGTCATTGTTCATTCATCCATTCCTCGTGTCAAACCCGTACCTCTGTACCGCACCGGGCGTAACTGGCGTGCGTTCAACGAGCAGGCATTCCTAAATGATGTTCGTAACATCGATTGGCACTCAGTAGTCGGTAGAGATGATCCCTGTGAACACCAATGGAATGCATTTGCTGATGTCACGAACCGTCTGCTCGACAAATATGCTCCCATCCGCAGGTTCAAGGTCCACAATCCCTCTCCTCCTCCCGTCAGTCGCGAGACCTCAGACCTCATGCGCCAGCGCAGGGAGGCCCTGAGAAACGCCGACAGAGACACCTATCACCGTCTTAACATACTGACTAAGCGCGCAATTAGGAAGGATAGGCGCGAGGACCTCACTGAGCGCGTGCAATCCACCCCTGCTTCACGCCTTTTTAAACAGCTGAAATCAGTCATTGCTCCCAAGCGTGGTCCCTCAGTGTCTCCCGTCAACCTGCCAGTGTCAGACCTTAACCAGTATTTGTGCTCCATAGGGAGATCGACGCGGGACGCTGTGATGGCAGAGTTCGAGCGCTCTGGTCGCCTGCCCCTGAACACTAGGCTTCCACGTGTCCACACCGGGGCTCTCAACATCCTTCCCGTGTCACGAGACCAGCTTCAGAGCGTCATTCTCGGTCTGCCTAACAAGGACTCATGTGTGCCGGGTGATGTGCCCATCAAAATTGTTAAGCTTTGTTTTAATGACATCGGGCATCTTTTACTGCGCATCATTAACACTAGCATAGTCACTGAATCAGTCCCTGCCAGCTGGAAGTGTGCCGTCGTCATCCCTCTTCATAAAAGAGGTGACCCTTCCCAAGCATCCAATTTCCGACCCATCACCAACGTTCCGGCCATTTGCAAAATCATTGAGAAACTTGTCCATCAGCAGATCACCGCCTACCTTCATCACCACTGTCTATTCAGTTCGGACCAGCACGGTTTTATGTCGCGCCACTCCACCACCACTGCTCTTTTATCTATGACCGAACAGATCCTCCAGGGTATGGACCAATCAGAAATATCTCTTTTAGCGTTAATTGACCTCAGTCGCTGCTTTGATGTCGTGGACCACGCGACACTGCTGAACAGCCTTGAGCAGCTTCAGATTTCAACAGGTTGGATCAAGAGCTACCTGGCAGGTCACACACAGCGCGTGCGGGTGGGTGACACTCTCTCCGAGCCCCTTACCATTGACATCGGGACATATCAGGGCAGCTGCCTGGGGCCACTGCTGTTCAACGTCATCAGCAACAACATCAGCTGCTACATCCCCTCCAGCATCAGCGGCTTCCGCACCTCCTTGGTCCGCTATGCCGATGATTCCCAGGTGGCAATCATTGGCCCCCGCAGCAGGCTACCAGAGCTGAAGCTGGCGCTGGAGAATATTCTCGATATGATGTGCACCTGGTTCCTCCAGCATGGTATGCTGGTGAACGCCAGCAAGACAGAGCTCCTCCTGTGCGGCGACCGTCGCCAGCTGGTCCAAATCAGGGATCCCCCACAGATCAAGTTCATGGGCCAGCTCCTGCCTTTCTCCAAGTCCGTGAAAAACCTAGGGGTAGTCATGGACTCTGAACTCTCTTGGGCGGCGCACATAGACCACATCATCAACCGCTGTTTCGGTATCCTTATCGGACTCATGCACATCAGACATATCATTCCATCGAGTGTACTACCGAGGATAGTTGACGCCCTGGTCCTTTCCCATGTACGGTATTGTGTACAAGTCTACGGGAGCGCTAACCGCACGAACATTACCAAGTTGCAGAAAGTGTTTAACTTCTCAGCCAGGGTCATTTCCGGGAGGCGAAAGTATGACCATATTTCCGATGTCATCGGTGATCTCAGATGGTTGGGTACGTCTGACATGGTGTCATATTTTGATCTTTGTCTGCTGCACGGTATACTCACTTACGAAAAACCTGACTTGTTGCGTTCATGCATTACATACAACCGCGAGCATGTGCGCCGTGATACTAGGCAGTCTCACCATCTAAGCTTGCCCCGTGTCAGAAACAATCATGGGAAACGACGATTTGTGTACCGAGCTGCTGAGCTGTATAACCGACTCGTGATCGCCAATGGGCACTCTGGCCTGGCTATGCCACCGTTCAAGACCAAGATTCGTGACTTGCTACTTGCATGATTTGTCCATTGTAAATATTTGTGTATTTTTTTGTCTTCTTTTTAGTCGTATTAAGGTTGATTTGACAACTGTCTGATCGTGTTCGATGGTCGTGGAATAACCCTGTCACAGTGGAACGACCTGATTATGTGAAATAAATAAATAATACGAGGGCAGCGGCCATTACAAAGTAGACTGATAATATCAGGGCAGCGGCCATTGCAAAGTAGACTGATAATACCACGGCAGCAGCATTGCAAAGTAGACTGATAATACGAGGGCAGCGGCCATTGCAAAGTAGACTGATAATACCAGGGCAGCGGCCATTGCAAAGTAGACGGATAATACCAGGGCAGCGGCATTGCAAAGTAGACTGATAATACTAGGGCAGCGGCCATTGCAAAGTAGACGGATAATACCAGGGCAGCGGCCATTGCAAAGTAGACGGATAATACCAGGGCAGCGGCCATTGCAAAGTAGACTGATAATACAAGGGCAGCGGCCATTGCAAAGTAGACTGATAATAACAGGGCAGCGGCCATTGCAAAGTAGACTGATAATACCAGGGCAGCGGCCATTGCAAAGTAGACTGATAATACCAGGGCAGCGGCCATTGCAAAGTAGACTGATGTTATGAGGGCAGCGGTCATTGCAAAGTAGACGGATAATATGAGGGAAGCGGCCATTGCAAAGTAGACTGATAATACCAGGGCAGCGGCCATTGCAAAGTAGACTGATAATACGAGGGCAGCGGCCATTGCAAAGTAGACTGATAATACCAGAGCAGCGGCCATTGCAAAGTAGACTGATAATACCAGGGCAGCGGCCATTGCAAAGTAGACTGATAATACGAGGGCAGCGGCCATTGCAAAGTAGACTGATAATACGAGGGCAGCGGCCATTGCAAAGTAGACGGATAATACCAGGGCAGCGGCCATTGCAAAGTAGACTGATAATACCAGGGCAGCGGCCATTGCAAAGTAGACTGATAATACGAGGCGGCCGCACTCGGATGTATCTCAACGAAAAAAGTGTGGTATGTTCGAAACAACGTATGAAATGTGTTTTGCCCGCCGAAGATGTCCTTGATGTGAGCGGTGTTCAGTGAGTTACAGCCGAAACTATATCTCTCATATCGCCGAGATAATACACGAAGTAAGTTACAGCCGAACTATGGGCCTGTTCCCGTGGCGCCTCTATCCTCCTCCAAGTTGCTCCAACTTGCAACTGTTCTATCTTATTACACAGACAGTTGCAAGTTGGAGCAACTTGGAGGAGGTTAGAGGAGG
>JAXIVJ010009472.1:0-50927 GCA_036785665.1 Chirona hameri | reverse complement strand
ATAAGGGTATGTTGCAAACACGAAGTAACTCATATTTGACTCATCCGATGGTAATATAAAAATGGACGGCTGACTGATAGGACGGCACGTATTAAGACTATCGTAATGCACCACTAGTCGCTGCCCTTTTTGCCCACATTCCAGCATATGCTCTACCCTCATGTTTATAATACGCTTCCTTTTTTGACTGCATCACGCAGATTTAACAGTTTTGTTTTCTGTATTGCAGGAAATGCTAATTTACAACCACCTAAAATGTAGAAGATTTATAGTTTATGATCAATGTGTTAGTGTTCCTAAGCTGTTGCTTAAGTCGTTTTTGAGTTGGCACCAATCCAATCGCTTCAGAATCAGGAGTCGACTCCAAAACCAACCAACTCAGCACCAATTCTACTCATCCTTCGACGTTTTTAATTGCGTCACTCTGACTCAACTTCATTGAGTCAGTTTGTGTTTTGGCTCACTAACTCTGACTCGAGCCCATCCAAGGTAATAAGTGACCAAGGTAACCAAGGTATGAGTAACCAAGGTAATGAGTAACCAATGTAATGAGTAACCAAGGTAATGAGTAACCAAGATAATGAGTGTCACAAGTTTATATGTGCTTATAAGTTGGAATACTAGGTTAGTGTACCTACTTCACCCGATGTCTGCCGCCGGCCGACAACGAGCTAGGTCAGGGAAATAAAGGTCTTTCTGACTGCAGAAGCAAATATAGAGAGCCAAAACGAATCCAATTCAGCATTCCACGGTGAGCGAGCTTCTAATTCGACTTTGTACCATCTTAAAAAGAGGATATTTTTCGCCTTTCATCTCAACATTTTCATCCGAATCTGTTTTCCACTTAGACAAAATATTTGAAACCGAAGGCTTGCAAAACCAACAACATAAGAACATGGGTGTGCTTTTGTCACCATTAGCATGTGTCTCAATAAATATGGCTTGTACGTTTGTATAAATACGTCAGCTATTTGAGAAATTCCGTTAGCCCATGAACAAGCATGTATGTATTCAAGACCGCCGTAGGGCACGATATGTAACCTGCACACACTGTAATGCCATTTATATAACAAAAACACAACAAATCAACATCTTTCAGCTTTCAAAAACAACGACTGAACAATTCAGTGGCCGGAAGAATACGAACGTATAACGCGGTATTCTCATAAAACACATGTAATACCATAAAATACATCATAATCTTCAAACGGGCAGTCCCATTCAATATATTTATCAGTGTTTAATAAATACTTAGGCAACTTATCTCAAACCTTCCAACGATGCCTACAACAAACACCACAGTCAGCTTGGCCAGTGTAACTTTCGAGAGTAAGAGTGCCTTCATGTTTAATGCCACTGATGCATCTGATACGAACACTCCCATATGGTTCAATACTTCCTGTCATTACACCGTAAACCTTAACCTAGCTGGTCACACCTCAGCTACGCTCGATCACGGCGCCGACTGGCCTCCGCTGCCGCCAGCTGCAGCCCGGATATATGACGTCACATCCGCCTCTGCTCTGCACGTCACTGATGGCGTCACTAGAAGTCGTTGAAGCTGTATCGTGAAGTAGACGAAAAACTCAGGAACCAGGAGATGGGCAAGCTGAAATGGTGACAAATGTTCTGTAAGTTTTGCGTCCGAAATATGCTCTCAGGGGCATTGTATTATAACGCTGTATTATAATTCACGAGCACGTTAATCTTTCGCCACTTAATTCTGTCGATAAACTGGTACTGCGTAAACCGATGGTAGAGTTCACACGATCAATGCAATGCAAAGCAAAGCGCTCCGATCCCAAAGATCCATCCATTCAAAGATTCGGACTACACACGCTGAGCACTGACCCGACCTTCAGACGACCCAGGAACCTCCTGCCCCGACCCTCAGCCGACCCAGGAACAACCAGACCCGACCTTCAGATGACCCAGGAACCTCCTGACCCGACCTGCGACATGACCTCCTGACCCGACCCTCAGCGACCCAGGAACAACCCGACCCGACCTTCAGATGACCCAGGAACCTCCTGACCCGACCTGCGACATGACCTCCTGACCCGACCTTCAGACGACCCAGGAACTTCCTGCCCCGACCCTCAGCCGACCCAGGAACAACCAGACCCGACCTTCAGATGACCCAGGAACCTCCTGACCCGACCTGCGACATGACCTCCTGACCCGACTTCAGACGGCCCAGGAACCTTCTCACCCCGACCTTCAGACGACCCAGGAACCTCCTGACACGACCTTCAGACGACCCAGGAACCTCCTAACCCGACCTGCGACATGACCTCCTGACCCCGACCTTCAGCCGACCCAGGAACTTCCTGACCCGACCTTCAGACGGCCCAGGAACCTACTAACCCGACCTGCGACATGACCTCCTGACCTGACCTGCGACATGACCTCCTGACCCGACCTTCAGGACGGCCCAGGAACCTACTAACCCGACCTGCGACATGACCTTCTGGCCTGACCTGCGACATGACCTCCTGACCGACCTGCGGCATGACCTCCTGACCTGACCTGCGACATGACCTCCTGAACCGACCTGCGACATGACCTCCTGACCTGACCTGCGACATGACCTCCTCACCCTACCTGTGACATGACCTCCTGACCCGACCTTCAGACGACCCAGGAACCTCCTAACTCTACTTTCAGACGACCCAGGAACCTCCTAACCCGACCTGCGACATGACCTCCCTGACTCGACCTTCGACATGACCTCCTGACCCGACCTGCAACATGACCTCCTGACCCGACCTGCAACATGACCTCCTGACCCGACCTGCAACATCACCTCCTGACCCGACTCTGCAACATCACCTCGTCACCTGGCCACACTGACCTTGCCAGCCGGATTCCGGTGTACACTCTGATTACTAGCCCGACCTTCAGCTAAATCCGAGACTTCCTGACCGAACCTTCAGATGACACTTGCCACCTGCTAACCTGAGCCCCGTGACATGACCCTACTGACCCTGCCAGCTTCACTCCGGTGTAGAGCTTCGGAGAGAGCCGGCCAGCGTCCTCGTGGATCCGACAGAGCCGGTGCGGCACACACGGCTCCTCGTTGTCCATCATCACCCTCAGGTAGCGGCTGACGAAGTGAAGCCCCTCCATGTTCAGCATACCCTCCAGATGGTCGTCTGGGGACATGTGGCCACTGTTGTTGACGTCTATTGGGTGAAGTGTCAACTCAATGGCTAAATTGGCAGCACTTTAGGAAACGAAAGATATGACATAATTTGTAATATAATATAAATGCATTGTAAAATGTATGTAATACATCTTAAAGACGTATTCAAATGGATTTGGGTGCATCGACAAATGCACAAGCATTACCATTTTACTTTTTAATTCAATTTTTGTTTGTTATGCACGAGCAAAACAACACAAATCAGATAAGCCAGACAGACGAAACAACAGCGAATCCAGAACTCTAGTAAAATGCTTCAGCACTTGCACTTACAATGTGTATGGCGGAACTAAAGTGAATTATCGTTTGCTTCGCGCGATAGAGACGTTGCAAAGAAACAAGCGATTTGCATTGCCGTATTGCTAACAATTTTATCATCTCATCATTATGAGATCGCAACCAGTGGAGTTTCCGTTAAATCGTTTTGGTGATGCTGAAATGGCTCGAACATGGAGCGTTAATGTTGTATCTGCTGTTTAGTCTGCTGCCTGTTCAGAGCGTGCCTGGATGCGCTGTTGCCTCACCATCGGGTAGGGATCGGGCGGGGGCGGCAGCAGCGGCCGCCTGCTGGAGAGCAAACGCAGCCAGGACGCCCAGCGCCGCGAAGCCCGCCAGCGCGCCGACCAGGCCCAGGAAACAGTCACAGAAGCCCGCCCTCCTCCTCATCATACTGTAACACGACACCGGCAGGAGCGGGTCGGTCAGACAGTGTGCGCTGCAGAGGTGCAGAGAGGGGTGCTTACCGGCGGGCAGGCTTCGAGCCGCCGCGGCTGCCACCGCCTGTTGAAGGGCGAAGCCAACGATCGCGGCAAGAGCGGTGAATCCGGCGAGCGCGCCGATTATGGCGCGGAAACAGTCGCAGTCGGCCTCGTTGTCCTTGTACTGGTGGAGATACATCGCGGTTGGAGGTGGGAGGTCAGGGTTGGTGATGAGAGGTCATGGTTGGCGCTGAGAGGTCATGGTTGGTGATGAGAGGTCATGGTTGGCCTGAGAGGTCAGGGTTTGGCGCTGAGAGGTCATGGTTGGCGATGAGAGGTCATGGTTGGTGATGAGAGGTCACGGTTGGTGATGAAAGGTCATGGTTGGTGATGAGAGGTCATGGTTGGTGATGAGAGGTCATGGTTGGTGATGAGAGGTCATGGTTGGCGATGAGAGGTCATGGTTGGCGCTGAGAGGTCATGGTTGGTGATGAGAGGTCATGGTTGGTGATGAGAGGTCATGGTTGGTGATGAAAGGTCAGGGTTGGTGATGAGAGGAGTAAAGAGTAAGACATCAGAGCTGGTGGTTAGAAGGCATTCATAAGCTAAGCGCACAATATGTAAACGCCTAGTTGAGACAAGCCAAATTTTGAAGTTGCTTTGTAAGTGCTCTTTTCAAAGCGGACACCCAGTGTGTCAGTGAAGCGTCGTCAAGATGCTGGATGTTCGCACAAAAAAATGACGTTCACTCTCATAACATTACTGGAGCTTCGCACAACAAATATACCTATGCACTCATAGCATTGTATCGAAAATGACCAACGAACACTTGGGAACATTCCAGTAAAATCTCTCCACACCAAGAACCTCCACCAGCCTTACCCCTGAGCGGGCGCCGATGCCGTAAGTCCTGCTCCAGGTGAGTTCTCCTTTCTCCAACATCCTGGAGACGCGGCAGGTGGCGGACACCGCCTTTCCGGCCACATCCTGCTGCGGAAGCGCAAGCTTCAGCGCATCGATCAGCAGCGGCGGAAGCTGCGGGTCCAGCTAGAGAGAGAACGCGCCGCGGCCTGCTGCAGGAGCAGGTAGATACCCAGCGCCGCCAGCGCCGCGCCGCCGGCCACCACCCCCAGGATGTCGTACTTGGTGCAGTCGCACTTCTTGTATGATGATTCGTGTCCGTAGCCGCCGCCGCTGGCCGCCGTGTACAGGTCGGTGCTGTAGGGGCTGTAGCTGCTGTATTCAGTGTTGTGGCCGTAGCTGCTCTGGCGACCGGTGGCGGAGAGGCGAGGGGAGGAGGAGCTGAAGGTAGCTGAGATACACGAGTAGAAAATCAGAAGGGGAAGGAGGAGGGGGAAGGAGAGCCTCGCAAAGTCCGCCATGACGACGTCTGGTGTGTGTGGGGTCGGCGGGTGGGCTGCAACTACTGGACAGCAGCGGTCAGTTGGCCGAGCGCCGGCGCCGTACCAGCGGAGGTGGCGCCACTAGCGCCGCTCTGCGGAGGCTGAGCGAACTAGACGTGGCCCGCCCGTGGTGGAGGATGTCTCGGCGGCCGGTCTGACGATATGCGAGCCACCGCGGGCTGTGAGAGGAGGTGAGAATTCACAGCGGTGCTGGCTCTGGGTGTGCGATATCGGAGCGCACTGAGGCGTGCAGTTTTCCCGGGTTGCCCTTCCGCGATGTACTACCACGTGCCACCTGAAATCAGGTCAGACCGTTACATACGCGATAGGAGGCACTCAACGAGAAGCTGCGTCCAGCAAACTTCCTTGAGACGATATTCTATCAGAGAAACAGTTGTGATGCCACCAAAGGATGTCGCGGACGATGTTCACCAAAATGTTCGCAGTGCTTTGGACGCACAATGCAGTGTTCATCGTTATTACTAGTGCACATTTTCATGACAACCCACTTGTTGTGGATAAGCTTTACCGTTTTTTATCGGTTTCAAAATGTGTCAATGACTATGTATGCAACTAGTTTGTGTAATTAACCACGAAAACACTGCAACTGGATTCATATCGCTTTACACGCGAGTCAGCCTATGTGTACAACATCCAGGGCACCTCTAATCAGCTTGTAGCGTAGAGGAAGTCGCCCCGGCGGCCAAGTGACCCCGGTCTCCCCTACTCGGCGACGCATGCTGTGCTGTATACTCTGTCGCAGTACAATGCCGTTATTGCCGTTATCATCAATAACCACCCAGTACCGCACGGGCACCGGCACAACATCGTGCGGTCACGTTTGTTGGGTCATGCCATTTGTGTTTTATCGGGGAAGTATCAGGGTACCAAAATGCTTACCAAGAACGTCAGAAAGCGAGAGAAGCACACGCATTTGTTGTCAATTGTATTGCTATTAAGACGCTGCCTTACTTTTGCGTCGTTTTCCGTTCGGCGACTGTACAATAAGAATGAAATAGCCGTTGTTTCACGAAAGCATACACACTCTTCCAACTAATATTTATCAAGATTAGAGCAAATTCAACTTAGGATTTAAGTTAGATTGGTAAATTACTACCAATCTGGTGATAGGTAAATTGCATTGATGGATTTAAGAATGTGAAAATCTCCCTGAATGCATTTAGTGTCGCATTTCAAGCTAAGTGCTACTAGCCAAAGGCATATGAACGCCTTAGTAAGCAGAGAAACTTAAACCGGATTTTAAGTCAACGAAATCCATTGTTTACACATGCGCGCTAATGACCTGTGAATATATACATTTATGATACCATATATGGTCAGTGCCCCGGACAGGAAGTCCCGAGGAAAAAGCTATCCGTTCATTTCCAGCTCTTATCACCACCCAAACATAATCACCGTACAAGTCTGGCATTTAAATAGGTATTATCAAATCACAATATCGAGAATATCCACTGCAACACTTTGGCGGTGAAATGTGATGTGGACCGCCAGACCGTGGTAAGTCAGGCGTCCTATCTCCATCTTCAGCACCATGCCACCGTAGTTCAGCGCCGTGCTACCGCTGATCGCCGCCCAGCTATCTGATGAGGAAGCGTACACGTTGCACTTGTCCATCACAACCATGACCTGACCTGTGGGGCGGAACGACCCAGCGACGAGAACGCGGTAATGTTACTGTACACATCGGCTCAGGAGATGACTTGCAGCAGCGAGGGTTGCAGCGGCATCCAAAATCATGCATATATGCAAATGCCGACGAAAGAGGAATATGAGCCTTGCTGGAGCCTTGGCTGGAGAAAAGGATACCAAAAAGGATGCAGTTTGCTCATATGCAACGTACCAGCCAAGGAACGACCTGTGTTGCGATCACATTATGTCGGTTTTAAGTGTGACGACAAACAGGATAAATATATTACCGGAACTTGGGCCAAAGACAAAGCCAGCTCGTGATAATTCATATTATCACTGATAACCCGATGATATGTCTCAAAATTATACTTACCCATTACAGGTGCTGTGTGAACAGTCAATATTTTACACATTAATCACCCATTGAGTACCTTCTAGGTGATTTAAAGACGATCATAAAGCACATTTAAAGCGTTAACCCTATACGTGTCGGGGGGCTAAAACAACCCTCCTAAGGTTTTTCCGCTCCTGTTCGCAAACGAGTAAAGATACGGCCATTGCACTTCTTGAATTTTCCTGACTATTCATTGGGCACATTTGGGAAAATATGCAAAATGTTCTGCTCACCACAGGCGGCTCCAGGCGTGTTTTTTTGGGAGCATGTTTGGGTTTTCAGCGTGACTCGGCTTTCAAAGGGAATCAGTTCCCATTCTCTAACCGTTGTAGATACGAGACTACGACTTGCCCACCTTTCCTTACTCCTATTTGTAAACATGTTGAACATGTTTTCGAATTTTAGGATCGCGCATGGGCGCCTTCAGGGACGTATTTTGGGAGGCATTTTGGGTCACTGGTATTTCATCGTAATCTGAAAGATAAGAATTTTGAACTCAGTGAGCCTTCTTAGCTGTTCTTTGCACTCCTTGTGTTATTTTTGTATTCTACATATATATATATATATATATATATATATATATATATATATATATATATATATATATATATATATATATATATATATATATATATATATATATATATATATATATATATATATATATATATATATATATATATATATATATAATATATATATATATATATATATATATATAATATATATATATATATATATATATATATATATATATATATATATATATATATATATATATATATATATATATATATATATATATATATATATATATATATATATATATATATATATATATATATATATATATATATATATATATATATATATATATATATATATATATATATATATATATATATATTATATATATATATATATATATATATATATATATATATATATATATATATATATATATATATATATATATATATATATATATATATATATATATATATATATATATATATATATATATATATAATATATATATATATATATATATATATATTTGGGTTTCCCACAGGCGACTCCAGGAACGGCTTTTTGAGGGCAAGTGTATACACACATGGTGTTTAGTAACTCAAAACGTTATTTCGTGGTGGACTATCTCGTGTAGTATCATCTGTATGGATCACAATTGTATTTTGTGGCATAGGCAGTTCCAGGGGTGGGACGCAAGCGCATGGTCCAATGTAATGGGCGCCTCTAGGGATGAAATTAGGGGGAGTTGTGGAACCACGACGTGTAACTACTTAGCCAAGGATATCAACTTGAAACTTGGTGACCTATTCTAGCAATACCTTACACACGTTTGATGTTTTTTTTTCTCGTTTCCTAAGGGCGACTCTAGGGACGGATTTTTGGGAATGTGTCTGACTCCGTTCACACATAATGTGTTTAGTGGCCCTGGAGGTTATTTTGCAGTGGGTAATTTCATCCAAATCATCTGCATGGATCACAATTGTGTTTTTGGGCAAAGGCGGTCACAGGTATGCAATTAGGAGGAATTGTGGACCCATGGCGTGACACTACATAGCAAAATATATCAATAAGCAAAGATTTAGATAAGCGGCAAAAAATATTATAGTGACATCTTTAGATACCCCCTTTGGAATTGCCTGAGGACACCATTGGGTTAATTTCCCCAAACTTTAAAACACAAAAATGTTAGAGCATACAATTAGGTGACGAAATCCAACAACAAGACAAAGTTACGTTCAAACAACGTCCCAGGGGGGGGGGGGCAAGAATATAAAAATGCATGTTTTCCCCATTTGTTTGTTACCTGTATCTGCCCATGACAAAGTTTTGGATATTTATGAATACAGAAATGTAGTTCATGCTCCAAGAAATCGAATGCCGCTTTCCCAGAGAGAATCAGTTAGGCGGTTTCCGAGATACGAAGGGGGGGGGGGAAAATAAGCCCCTCCGACAGATTCGTATCTTTTTCATCCCGACAGTAATAGGGTTAAGTCAAAAGCGCATATTTTATACAATTATTTCCCGATTTTATCAATCGCTACCTATACATGCTCGGTCCGCACGCCTGCAGCTGAAGTGCAATGCAGTCGGTTAAAAACATGATGCATAACAGATAAAGCCATACAAATGCAGAGGTGATAAATAGGAGCGCAGCCAGATGGGGGGGGGGGCAAGGGGAGGGGGGACCCCCCCCCCCCCCTCCTTACGGGTCACAGGGGGCTCACCGAGATTGGCCCAGATACCATTTGCATTAGCTAAATGGCTTTCAAAAAGCCACAGAGTAGCCCTCAAACCAGGCGAGGGTCACTCTGGTGCATGTCCAGAGCCCTCAGAGACACTGAAGGGCTTTCGAAGCTAACCAAGGGGGCCTCTTGGGCATGTCCAGGGGCCCATTGAGCCCACCCAGGGGACCAAAAACTGTTCAGGGACCTCTCGAGCATTTCCAGGGGCCCATTTAGCCCACATAGGGTCCCCAAAACTGTCCAGGGGCCTCTCGAGCATGTCCAGGGGCCCACTCAGGGGCAAAAAAACTGCCCAGGGGCTTGAGTATGTTCAGGGGCCTCTCGAACCTGCCCAGGAGCCCATTATAGTCTGTTCTGGGGCCTCTCGAGCTTGCCCAGGCGCCCATTGAGTCTGTTCAGGGGCCTCTCGAACCCACCCAGGGGCCCATTAGAGCCTGCCCAGGGGCCCATTGAGTCTGCCCATGGGCCTCTCGAGATTGCCCCAAAATGGTAATTTGATAAATGTGATGCGTTTTTGAATGGGGGGGGGGGTGGCAGGGGCGTCGCTGACGGGGATCGGAGGGAGGGGTGGGGTGGGGTGGGGGGTCAGACCTCCCACTCTCAGAAGGTGTGAGTGTGTGTGTGTGTGTGGGGACTTTTGCGGGAAAGTTAACAATTTATCGTAATAATTGCCTTTTCAGCAGTCAAAATCCAACTATCCACAGTAAAAAAAAATGGGAAATCTCGCGCCGCTTCGCGGCATGACACAAGTTTTGCAATTGTTTATACAAATTTGGAAAATGGGAAAATGAATTTCATTAAGTGTCTGTCAGAGGCTCTCCTTGGCGGTAATTGCTGGTCCCAGGGCCCACTCCCTTTATCAAATGTTAACTTTCAAGCGGGCTTCATGTTTAGCTAGTCTGCCGAGTTCCAAAAAAGGCGACGCGAACGCAAAGACCCGGACATCGACACCCGAAAGCTGCTCCAGCGTTGCCGATTCTCTCTGGTTATAGCGATGTTGAATAATTCTCTCTGGTTCGGACTACACTATATTAGGTCATATCAACAAAGCGCTCATTTTTTTGCTTTTTTCTTGAATAACGTTTTATACATGCATCTTGCTGAAATTTTCAGTAGCTGAGTTTACAACATTTATACGTATCCTATCAAAAATTTGAAGTGTACACAACTTATATATAGCGCTTATATATAGCGCTTTGTTGATCGTGACCTATACACTTTTCGGCAAGGTCATGTCAGACCCCAAAGGGCCATTGACATGACCCCAAAGGTCACCAGTTGACCTAGATACTCAAAATGGGATGTCTGTGGAGTCTCCTTATGCCAAGAAACACGTTACTTTTTACGGTGTCTCTCTATCTCTCTCCGTTCCGAAGTTATATTAAGCGCCCTGTACATGTGCTGTAATGCAGAACGCATAGCAGTTCTCATCTATGTGACGATTTCCTTGACCTAAGAAGTCATTAACTGGCCCAGACCTAAACATAAATATATTGCCAGATAGATAATACAACGACCAACATTTTGTCCCTAACCAAATCGTTGTATACTCATAACTTTAGTAATAACGACAGACAGAGCAAAATCGCTATTTTAGGACTTGGTCGATCTTAGGTCATTCACTTGACCTGAAAGGTCACCCATTGATCTGAAGCCTAAACATATAATACTTTTAGATTCCTCTCATGACAGGCAACATGCTGGTTCTTACCACATTGCTCTATGTTGCTTTGTTTGCAAGTTAACAGGGGGGGGGGGGGCTGTCAGGCCAGGGCGAAGGTGAGAAATGGTCCCCGTAGGGCGAGGGTTAAAACATGAAAATAATTACTAATCTACCGTCAATACAATATGTACAACACGGACTTAATCAGAATCGTTAGAAAAAGGTGTTCAAACAAACATCCCACCTGCCGAGGGTGGACCTGGATTGGGCTGGTGCACTTTCAAACTGATCGACGGACCAGGACGACTGAGCTAAGAGAGATGATACATTTATACTAAACGTAAAAATAGGAAATTATATTTTATTGAGTTAACTATCTATATTTCTACCTAATCTATTAGTAACTTCCTAGTCAAGGGTGAAGCTTTTCCATTAGAAATGTAATTTCAGGCGTTTATGATTCAGCACCGAGAGGACGTGAGGCCTTCCATCAACTAGAGATAAAACAATATATGTATGAGCGGCCAGGCCCTAGCCATGGTTTTCAGAAGCTTACTTCTTCGCGACTACTCGGCTGGTGTGGCTGAAAATTTGCACTCAAACATGTGTATGTCGTAGATATATCGCATGAACTTTCTGATATTTTTCGTTGTCAGGTTTGGGAGCAGCGCGCGACGATGCACCACTCTGTCTTCCCTATGGCCGTGGTTGCGCAACTTGCGGCCACGACCCACCGGCCTCCCGCTCGGCCGGCCCCGGCTGACCCGCCCGACCACGTGACCGCCTGCGGCCGGCGGAGGACGGCTACCGAGGTCGTCGTCCCTAGCGTGTCCTGTTTAACTCAAAGCAAAGCTTGAAGTGCATTTTCACATTAGGAAATAACGCTTAAGAACAGCCCTCTCGGTTCCTGACACAACAAGGGCGTTTTACTGGTTTACCTCATCAGTAGCCTATTTCACAAAGCAAAAAAGTTTGTAATTACAAAGAATTTCTTTGTCATTACAAATCATTTTTACACATGTTTGTAGTTTGGATTTCACAAAACCCCAGGGCAGTAAATCTCAATTTACTATTTACAAACTACTTTACAAAGATATTGTTTGTAAAAATGTTTGCAATTGCGCATGTTCTATTTCTCGAAGGTTGACGGAAGTGAGGAAATGTTTGCAATTACAAACTTATAATTCCAGTGGGTCAGGGGTTCTGAATTTCAGAAACTACATTGACAGTTGACATTGTTTGACTGTTCAGGTTATTTTCTTGGTGAGGTTGCCGAGGTTGTTAGGGTAATGGTTTAGTTATGCATAGGTATAGCTGCCCAAAACAATTTATTTTTCCTAGAGATTCGGACAGGGATCTCCAGCTTTGAAGTCCAGTCACAGTGCATGCACCTTACCGATTGCGCTGAGGGGCGCCTCCGCGCGGAGAAACCGCATGGCGATATAATTGCAGCGGTCAACGATGTCTTGTGCAATGTGCAGTGAACCTTCACCCTTTACGAAGTAAGAAATCGGCTAGGTTAGGTTAAAAAATTGTCGAGAAATTCAACGATCTTTCTTTTAAGAGTAGTTTTGTTGCTATGCTCCGCCACCTGGTGAATGGTCAAATTCTGTTTACTCTAACTGCTTACCAAGATGTATTTTTACGATCAGAGTTTGCATTCCGATGAAATGTTAATTAAAAGATTATTCTCCCTATAACTAATTTTATATTGAATAGACAAATAAACCACAATGTAAATATTTGTTAAATTAATTTGTTAACAATCAAAATATTTGTCATTAGCATCAAGTTTAATACAAACGTTCTTGATTTTAAGCTTTCTGCTTTACTAACATTTGTGTTTACAATTTTCTTTACAATCGGTAATTCAGAGGTGGCGAATGTTTGTGAAATAGCTTTTTGTGAGGTTTGCAATATTTTCTTGCGTTTGTAATCGCAAACATGTGTAATTACTAACTTCTTTGTGAAATAGGCCTCAGATATGAAATATCTCTGCCTTGTTTTCCGGTGTCATTGCTCTCATTTTCAGCATTACGTCCTGGTTATGTTGGTTCGGTTCAACAGTCAATACTGGAAATTAGGCATGTTGAGTACATCGCATAGCAGGAGCATAAATGCAAACATGAAAATAAATATATCAATTATCAGGGACGGATGATAGTTTGTAACGCATAATTATGTCGTCAGCTTGTATTGATAATAATGGTTGAAAAATACTGCACAGACTCTGGTGCGATCTTGCTTTTATTTTCATTTTCGGAATAAGTAAAACTTCGGTAAATACTCCTTTCGGATATATTGTGTATATTGTACATGTATTTCACTTCTAATCATTTCACTTTGTCATGCCCTCATGTGAACATTCTCAAAAACGTGCGACTAACAATAAATAACACATCACAAACACCATTAATACCAATTAGTGTCACGTAGCGCACGGCATTGCCACTTGTAGTCACAAAGGGTAGTACGGATCCATTCCAAAAATGCCCGTCTGACCTCCTCCCGTGTCATTTCACCTCTCCCCACTGACAGCGTTACCCGCTTCACCGTCCCACATGGGCACAGGCGGGGTACTGTCGATCACACGCGCTCGCCGATCCAGTGATGGTGATGCCGCGACATATGTCCAGGAACGACCGGTCACCGGACGACCTGACCCCGCCGGGGGACATCCGGGAACCCAGGAACCAGCCGGCCGGCAAACTGCGAACGAAACATGCCATTCGTCAAACGGAGTTTCATTCCATAGTACTTCATTCACAAGAACTCTTCTGCACCCTCCTGGCTGGCCTCATGATACCTCGTGTGCGACTCTCACCGTGAGAAATCCGTCACCGGTGCTGCCGGGACGTGTGACAGGAAGTTGCCAGCACGATTTCCACGGCAAACCGTCAGTCTTGCGCGGTGTCATGCCCGGGTGGGCGTTCCAAGAGGTGTAGCTTCACGGCCGAAGGACTGTGGTTGCATGGCCACTGCCTCCGTGGGTACCCATCCCGTTACTTAGCAGCGATGGATGCGACCAGACGGCTAACAATCCCACCACAGCTCATACTTACATGAGCTCGGTGCTCCATCGTATATGTATGATGGGTTCCTGTATAAGGTTGTGGTCTGGGCGCCACCATGCCTTGAAACAGGGTGACCATTCCAGTTGGCATATGACAGTAGCAGTTCCACTCTGGCAAAACACTAATAAACAAAACAAACAACGTACATCGTGCATAAGTGTGTTTGTGTTTAGCTACCAAATAGCCCGTCTCTGTACCTCGTACCTCGTACCCGTCTCTGCACCTCACCTGGCCAGTTTGGTGGCGAGGTAGTGTGTCGGACCGACGGAGCGAGCCCGCTGGTTCAGCCGACACAGGCCGTGCGGGAGACAGGCGGGATCCTCGCCCTGCTGTAGGAACAGCAGCGCCATCTGAGCCACCAGCGACACACCCCGCTCGTCAATCTCTGAAACATGGGAAACTCGGGTCAATATATATAACAAAGTTAACTGACGTCAATACCAGTAATAAGGTCAACACAGGTCGATTTCTGCGACAAAGTTAACTCATCAATATCTGCAACCAGGTCAATGAGGTCACCACGCGCACGTGCCACCAGCTTATTTTCTGAAACCAATGTCTTCAGAAAAAGAGGGACTCATCATGATACCAGCCGGAAGAGAAAATGCAACCGTGCTTCTACAGGTTAGTATAAAACAAGGATTGTGAACAAAGACAACTAAATGTAAGCATTATGCATGCAGCGAAAAAGGACATGAATACAAATATACGAAGCATGACCAACACGATTAGATCGTAACAAAACACTGCATGCTATATTCCATTCCTAAAGAGATAAGACAAGGTACGCTGTCTGGACCACGCGACTCAGCTTTCCTCTCACCGAGACCTCCGAAGCCGGAGAATGACCGGGCCGCCATGGCCTCCGCGGCCAGGAACAGAGCGTACGCTATGAGCGCTCCGAGGGCAGCAAACCCTGCCGCCGCTCCGACCAGGCCCGAGAAACAGTCCGAGCCACCCTGGGTGAACAGATGGGTACACGCGTCATGCTCAGTACACGGCACAGGTCAGTGGTCAGCACCGGGCAGGCTGAGCCCACTCGGTACCAAAGGACAACAAATGAAAAACAAGGACAATCATGCGCGTTGTACTCAGCACGATAAAAACAATCTGATTGCAGAATAATTATGTGTGTGCGTTCCAGTGTCAGTATAGAGAACTGTGATTATAGAACATTATGATCGAGAATATATCGCACGCAAAATACAGATTACGATGAAAGTGGGTTATGTACGTTTTCAAAACCGTCAAAGTTAACGCGCCTCAAACATTATGGAGATTACCACTGTTGTTACCATGCTACATCGCTCAAGGGCGCCGCCACCTTCCGAAAGCTGGGGGGACAGAGGCATTCTGATGTCGATTCTTTCCATGCGACGCCCATAGGCGTAATGTTAAAATCCGAAAATGTTTGGGGGGACACGTTACCCCCGTCCCCCCTGTGACGGAGCCCCCGACATCGCTCAACTCACGTCTCGAGCTTGAATTGGCCCTCCGGCTTCGTCTCCCGCAATCCACTCCGCCACCTGACAGGTCACGTTCACGGTCGTGTCGGCAAAGTTGCGAGCGTGCGGCGGACCTCGGAACACCTGCGTCACTCCCGCCTCGAACTCGTCCAGCTCGCGGCCGAAGCTTCGTCTCCGCCGCGCCATCATTGCCTGCGTGACCAGAATGTAGACGGCGAGAGCCGCCAGCGCGCCGCCGCCGGCCAGAACTCCCAGCAGGTCGAGGTCGCCGCAGTCATCCTTGTGACCGTAGCCGTAAGAGGGCTGCTGGTAACCGTATGAGGGTTGCGGCTGGTAGCTGTAGGAGGGAGGTTGGTATCCGTAGGAAGGCGACGGCTGTGCGTACGATGATGACTGGTGACCGCCGTCCGCCGCCGGGTACAGGTCAGGGTACGCGCCCAGCGCCTCCGGCTCGGGCAGCTGCTCCTCCTCAGCAGCGGCGGTGCCCAGCATCAGCACCAGCACCAGCAGCAGGCCGCGGGTCAGCAGCAGGGTCAGCGTCGGCGGACGGTGGACGGAGGCCGAGAGGGACATGACGGTCAGAGGATAGCTGCCAGACGCGGCAGCTGCTGATGTATGTAGCTCGGTCGGCCGCCGTCGTCTGCGCCGCCCGTCTTCAGACGCGGGAGACCAGCGAGGCAGGCCGCGAGCCCAGAGACATCTAGTGGCACGACGTGGAACCAACACGCTGTCGGCCGGGCGGTCAGGCAGAACAAGACGCTTCGCGAACGGTTATACGTAAACACTACATTTTAAGAAACGATTTAAGCCATGCATACAGTTAAGGATTCAATTAAGAAAATCCCAATGCGACTGAAACTGGTGAAACATTGACACGTTTCCTGATTTAAAGAAAATCTAAACAATTTTTTACCAAAAAGCGTTTTCGTAAATTTGTTCCATCAGGCCGTAATGCACAAGGAAGCAAGGCCAGATCAAGTTTGGGAATTCGGACTGATTTTTTTTTATCGGGGAGTTGGACCTCAAACAAACTTTTTGGCTGTTCTAGAACAGCCGTTGGACCTGGAAAGCTCCCATATTTTTTGCATGATTTTCTGCTGTAGTTAAATTACTTTATTATTTACGTTTTATTGATTTATTTATTTTATTACTTTATTACTTTATTAATATGTATTACCTATTACTTTATTCTTTACACAAGTTTATTCTATATTTAATACATTTTGTACAGTACTTTTTTCACGTTTCGGACCTCTTTTCTTTTGCAGTGTAAGTATTCCAGAGCCAAGTGTATCCACTGAAGAATGTATTTCCATCATTGACAGTGATCGGGCACAAAACCGTACCATAAGAACACCCCAAACAAAAACAAATAACACAAAATTGAAATTGTCTACATTTCAGCTATGTGTTAAGTGAGAAACAACTGTCCGTCGTGCGCTACACAACACAGGTACTGTGTGGCCAACGGACAGGCTGTCCTCAGAAGGGTTTGCTTCATTATTCGGTACAGAGAAGTTAAACACTAACTGCAGAACAAATTCCTAGGAATGTAGGTAACTTAAATTGTGGAATTTGCATACTGAAGCTTCACAAATTTAATATTTATGTTACAATCGCAACGAATGTACTGTAACATAAAAAGGCAAAGGGAAATACAACTGAAATTGGGAAGGCTGAAACTTATATATCTATATTACTATTTGAAAAGCGTCTGTCTGTCTGTCTGTCTGTCTGTCTTTCCGCCACGAATTTAACAAATTAAAGCGGCAATTCTACATTGCAGTACCACATTGATATAAGCACGTGATGCACGTGATTTTAAGGTTTTAAAACGAGTTTACGGATACTACCGAGTGGTATATATTTCGCACATTCCGACGCATTTGATACCATAGTTTTAGACAGTTTTAGGCTGTGCAGCTTTGGGCGAAGGTTTGTGCTGTAACTAACATAGAAGGAGGTGTCAATACATATTTTACCGTAAAAAACAGTTAACGGAGACGGGTTTTATTTACATCGCTTCACTCCAGTTGAAAGCCAATCAGATCCGACCACGGATACTACAGTGTCACAACCAATGAGAAGCAACCACGGAATCACTGCGAAACGGTCATCGACATACGGTACGGCATATATCAATGAACATATACACTAAGCCGGGGTGGAGTTTTCACAGGTTTAACGGGTGTATATCGTATGTCATGGGTGTGCCACGGGTATAATCGGTGAGTACCGGCTATAGCAGGTTTATCACGTGTTCCTCAGGGGCACAACGGGTAACACGGGTATATGGCGGGCACCGTAGGCTTTTGAAGGGTACCTCGGGTGTATGTCGGGTACAAAAACGTATTATAGGTACGACAGGTGTCACGGGTAGTACGGGTTATCAATTCCTAATTGCATATCACTGGCTTGCACCACCACTTGACCTGTAATCGCCCAGCGGAGCGGACGGGTTAGCACTAGTCGTCTTCTATCGGTGATTTTCGTGAGCCTTTGAACTAGTCAGTAAAACAAAACTTTGGCTATCAATCCATTAAGACACTACCTAAACATCTTTATGAACAGGTAGAACGAAATGTTTTATTGGCAGCATAAATATTCGTCAATTTCACCCGCATTTGTAATGTAACAAATGGTAGTAGTACATTCTGCAGTAATGCTACTAGTGTAATATACACGATAGCCTTTTGGGAATGTACCTAAGGTACATATATTCCCAAAGGTGGTTTCCATGTCCTCACGGGGTAACCCGCCCGTTCTGGACAAATTGATGAGTGATTCGTCGCAAATCCAGTTTTATTCAAAGCAAGAGAGTGGAGTTGATTGTCCAGAGCAGCAACAGAAATGACTTTCCACCATTTATTGATAACATTTAGCTGGGCCAGTGGTTAACATTTCACGGACAAACGTTCAAGCTGGCACGATAGACGCGTAAGCAAACACTCACAGTAAAACACCGGCCCGCGAATCTGACCAAGAAGCGGTGTACAAAGAAGCAATACAAAATCCCGATGAAGTTTTCTTCTATCCAGCATAGGCGTAGGGACAGAGAGGCCGGGGGCGGGGGGGGGGGGGGGCGCATGATGACCCCCTCACTTTTCGGCCAATTTGTTGGCTAAAATATTTTATTTTGCTTGATGATGACTTTTTATGGCAAAAGATTCGCCAAGGCTAGACAAACCCAGATCTGCAAAGAAATCTTCCGTAGGGGGAGGGGTCTCTCAAGACGGAATAGAAGTTTCACTGCCCCCCCCCCCCCCCACACTTTTCGTGACGTTCCTACATCCCTGCTACCAGTACCTAATGCAGATGCATTTCATGCGTACATCAATTTTAATTTTCACTGGATGATATGCTCCTGTTGTTAATTGTCATCTTGCCAAACAAAAGAATGGCGAAATGAAATTTAAGATTTGTCCTTCGTCTCTATTCTTCCCTAGTATACGTCGAAAATATAAACAATATTTGATCATCGTGCTTATAATATAATTTGTAAGGAGCACTGCATTGAAAACCGGGAACAATGTTTTACCTTGTATTGACATTAGCTAGCCTCCTCTAAAAAAAAATTGACATGGAATATTTCAGATGGACAGACATGTAGAGAACTAACCGTGGTGGCCACCAGCATGGGCTTCAAAGGGGGAGGGGGGGGGGGGGCACGTTCCCCTGCATTTTCGGATTTTAACATTGGACCCATGGGCGTATGGGCGTTGACTGGGAATAATCGACTTAAGAATGCTTACGTCCCCCAACCTTCTGAAAGTGGCGGCGCCATTGCTCTTAAGTATTTAGGAAAGAAGTTGGGCAACCAAATCAATTTGTCTGTTGCATGCGAGGCTTCCCCAAAATATTGACTGTACATGCAATAATCGCCTCCTGTCTTTTAAGGAGGACTTTTCACCATTAATACATTGTATGTAGTTTTCATCATAATAATGAAAATGCTTGATATTTAACTATATGAATTGAGACATAACCGAACGTGATATATATGATGTTCGAGATGTCAACTTTGACATTCTGTGTGATTTATACATCCGTGTATCAGTTTATCTACCTCATCTCTAGCCTGCCACTCGCTCAGAACCTGAGCATCTTCAGTCCGGTAGCACACGCCATCATCTTCAGTCCTGGAGCTCGGCCGGCTCGGCGGCCGGTTTTGCCGATGCGGGCTGGTTTCATATTGCGGTGAAACTATATCGAATTTTGAACCTATCATCAGTAAAACGATACTCTTACAGGAACACACGTTATCAGAGGTCACTGTGGAGTTTTCCTTTGACCAATGCATAACATTGACCGAAAGTTTTGCTTAATCAATGCGTTATCTTCCTTCTTCGATGTTTTCAAATGAGTGGGAAGATTAGTTAGAAAGTAATTCATATAATCTTCGTTGTTCAATGTCACCATTTTTGTCCCACCCAGCAGCATAGGACCTGCACCAGGTCCTGAAAACAATTGATCTCTTGAATGATACGTATTGCATTAACAGAACGCGCACCGACGTACAAGAGAGGCCAGACACATTGTTGCTTCACGTTTCCAGACCTCAGACCGAGCAAGCGATACCTAGTCCAATGCAGCACACAACATGAGCGTTTGGTAGCCATAAATGCGGGCAAGACGTAGCTCATGGTCAAACGAGACACTCGAAAGTCTCGTTGACAGATTTCGATTGTCGCCTATTGTGTTTCGATACGACATATGATTCAAATGCACCCCAGTGCAATGACCGTCTTTTCCCAGCGAATGGCGTTCGGATGAGATAACAGTGAATTGCTAGAGAGTAACGTTAGTTTGCTGTTTTTAAATAAGCGAGGATCGTAGACGAGTCAGTTTACATCACTTGTAATTGAATGGTGAATGTCGGCACATTAAGCAGGACGAGTGTAAGCAATTGGATGATAAGGATGGCTGTTTGACGATTGACGATTGTTTGTGTGATGATTTACTGCATCAGTCGATGCATTTTCAGTAGTGTGTCCGTGTGAAAAGTGTACTCAGGTTTTTATCAATAACTTTTGTAAAAAGCATCACATAGTCATTATTTGTGTGTCTTTGTGTTGATCAGAAAATGGCAAACCATGCCTACTATAGCGGTAGTCAGTAAACGCTTCTGTTGTCCTGCTACAGCGTTTACATCAGATGCTCCATATCAGCTCCTTGGCGTCGGATCACCGCGGGAAGACGGAATTGTCTGCATGTACGTGATGGTGTTGTCGATTATGTATGAAAGGAGGCTAGCCAAGCCATCACTTTCTGACAGCGAAGTGAAGAACACTTCATCTGGATGGCTATAGCCCCAGGCACTGCATTGCAAGAGTCTACATGTCTTTTGAACCAAAGTTGGCTTCGTTGGCAAACAGCAGATTGGCAAACGCAGTTGGGTGCCGCTGGGACACATTTGCCATCTACAACCGCCTCTCCATATCTGATTGCGTGAGTTTCGAATGGATCTGTATCCGGCAGGGATGCAAGTGTAGATCCTTCTTTATAATTGTTTACAGCGAAGTTCTCCGGAGGCCAAGACTGATTTCGACGCCACACTGATCTCTTCAGGCTCTGGAGAACATTATCTGCCACCTTACGAATGACGTTCTCTGTCCTTATGTAACGACTGCTGAAGCCCTGTTTCCGGAAAAATTGCCTTATTTCCTGAACTTCTCCACCTACTCATTCACACAGGTGCTAAATAGGAAGAGTTCACGAGTATTGCCGTAGAATTTCGATAAAATATAGGTATCCCTGCAGAACGCGTTCTGGGCGTCAGTTCACATGGTCATGCAGTTGTTACATGATTATCTGGCGTGCCATTATAGCTTTGTGGACGAGCGCGACAAAATTCACAGTTTGTGGCCGAGAAGAAGTCGAGGCCTCAAACTGTGAATTTTGGAGCGCGAGTGCTCAAAGCGATTTAGTGTGCAGCTGCAGCAAGGGATAGATAAAAATCAAGTCTCGACAATTTGGCTTAGTCACTTGATATATAGTCCCAAAACTCCATAACTCCATGCTTAAGTAGTTTTAAAAAGGAATATACTTGCAGGATTGGGACGAAGTTTCCGCAATGTTGAAAGGAAACGGTCTGTCAGTTGCATGATAATATGTTTTAAGCTTTTTCACAAAAGCACGTGAGTTAATGGTGAACAAACTTCAGCTGTACACTAATTTGTTGTTGAAAACTTTCTCAAATATAGCTCGTTGTTAAAAATCGCAAGCTTAAAACACGATACACTTTTGAGCGGACACCCTGTATATTGTACATAACTTGAAGTAGTTTTAAAAAGGAATATACTTGCAGGATTGGGACGAAGTCTTCGCAATGTTAAAGAAATCGAGGCAACTTTTCCAACCACGCTATAGGCAAGTGGAAACGTTTTTGCCTCTATCTGAAGGTATCAGTCAGAGTGAAAAAATAAAATGCCGAAAGAACTATCTAATAACCCCTTCAAACACTGAATTAGAACAGTTGTATGAATACCGGGAAAATGCCAAAGAAGCTGTATGCTTCACCAACCCTCTTGAATCTATGTTACTATTTGATATGCGTCTGTCTGTCTGTCTGTCTATCCGGAACCGCTCAGTTTATTCAGTTTAAAAGTGCCAGTTAATTCACGTGCTGAATTGGTGCGGATACCTCCATCCCGGAGATGCCAGCTAGCTATGTATAGGACATATGTGGGAGATGGGATAAGTCACCGACGCACCGGAGTTGGTGGGGCGGTGATCCCTTGACGGGTAATAGGTAATTAGGTACGACGGGTGTGCCATGGGTAGTAACCACCACTTGACCTGCATAGTGTATACAATCGTGCTGCGGAGCGGACGGATTAGCACAAGTAATTTACTCATTAAAGCCACTTTAATTAGTGCTTCTTCATAAACGTAATCCCAAACAGAAACTAAAATAACATTTATTCCCAACCTGCGTGCAAAATCTTCCGAAAATCGTAAAGCCTGTCTTAGCCATGCGAGGTCTAGCCTCGGTCGGCGCCGCCGTCCGTCCAATTCACTAATGGACCAGTCAAAATGGCGTCCGGCGGCGGAGGCCCGTCGCCAAACGAGTCACAAACGAGCGCGTCGGAGCCGACGGGACGCCGGACGCGCGTAAAACGCCTCTGGAAAGTCGCACTGACACCTGGCCCAGGTGTGACCAGGTGCACCGGCAGCTCCGGCACGAGAAGCGAGCGGACACGAGGGCTCTGGGACAGATTTGACCGGCCGGGGACCGTGCAGGGGATCCAGATTTCAGGGTGGCGTGTTGAGTATACGAAGGCGAGAGGGTTGCATTCCGGATGATTGGCGACATAGATACGAGAGATTGTTAAATAGTTCGCTCACACGATTCAGCCCAACATTCAGGCGATTCACATTGAATCGTGTTACGATCAGAGCTAACGGATGAACCATTATTAGATGATCATGCATGCAACATAACTTCATGAGTGAGGTTATGAGTTATTATCTTGCTAATACTGATGCACCAATTCATGTTGTATCAAGCAAAATATGTTTTTGTCAAGGACGTCGCACACTCTTTGATGTCATAAAAGGGTTACCAATGCGAGCCCTTCATTAGTTACAGTTTCTCAGTTACCTTTTTTGTCTAATATGTAGTGTAGGTTTAACCTACTGCATACTCCTCCTGTTATACGGCTTAACCCGTCATTGAAGGGGGAGGGAGGGGGTTGTCGTTTAACGCCCTCTGATGAATTTTCGTAATAGCTCACACATCAATAAAGATATCAACGCGAAACTATGGTTACCTTCTTCTAAATCATGCTTACATCATCTGTGAAAACATAAAGCAATTTCGTCGAAGACAAATCGAGTTATAGCGAATTTAGTAATGTCACTACACACGAGTTTTACACAAATCAGCTAAACTTTAACAGACCGTACAAATGCCATATTTTAAGCGAAATTAAATCAAAAAACGTCAAAAGATAGCAAATAGCAAGGCCACAACATGGCTATCTCGGATGTTTGCAATTTTTTTTTGACCCCCCCAAAAAAATATTTTTGGGGAAAATACCCACACAATCAAATTTTCCAAAGATATTAAAACACGGAATATATGTCAGAGCACCACATATGGGCAACTACCATACCAGGTCTTAAAATGATATCATTTTTGACTGACTTCTGGCATATAAAGTATGGGTAAATCATGACGTCATATTTTGAAATTGCGTTTTGGGGCTTGTATTGACCAGATATAGATACACGAATGACAGCACTGTATTTCTGAGACAAAACTGATCTAGAAACATGCCTTTTTCATTTAGATTTATCAATGTAACATTTTGACCTTCAGTGACCTGAAGTTGGCCTGAGTCCTGAACTTGACACTAACTTCACGTAAATGAAGTCTGGTGGTAAAATCACTATCACTATCGAATTTTACGTGGAAAATAACCCATACAACATGTGTTGCATGATTTTCGTAGATATTTTGCTCATAGTGACCTTTTGTGACCTAACCTTGACCTTTATTGTTTACAACAATCTCACTTTAGCTCATACGGGATGTTTATCATATCTCTGGGAGCACTGTGTGTGAAAATGGTCGTAATCGAAGCCTTTGGATGGAAAGTATGGCCCATAAACTAAAATACGGCGATTTTGACCTTTTACCTGACCGTGACCTGACATTTGACCTCACTTTAACATTTGTGAGAATTATTGAGATTCGTCTCATTGAGATAGCTTTCGAATGCCGCCTTGCGCGTCTCGCTGGGGTTATTGGTTCGGAAGATAACCTAACCAAGGGGGGGAGGCGTTTAACGCCCCCCCCCCCCCCCCCCCCCAGTCAATGGTGTTTGGCTGACAGCGACCCCAGTCAATACCGGATTAAGCACGTAACTGAGAGACATAATTCTGCTTGATATATTTAATGCGAGTACATGCTATACATATCTGGAATAATATTGAATATCATTCCAGATTATGCAATCTCAGTAATCTCGAGACATTTAACAAACGACGCAAATAGTCGATAAGACTGCACACAAGTAGACATGACAGCTTCACACCTGACCACACATAACACAGTGTGTTTGAGCACTAGACTGTTGCAAAATGGACCAAGTTACTCACCCAAAGTTATACCACTCGGATTCTTGATCTATTGCTCTTCCTGATTTCAAAACAGTTTTTGTTTCAGCTCTCATCGTTAAAAATAAAAACCCTTATTTTTGGGCATTGGAAACTGAGTGCCCTTCCCTCTGTTGTATTATTTTATCCGGGTAGCCCCAAAAACGTGCCGAGTTTCTAGGCTTACCAATCTGTTTGGTAATATATATGAAGTTGACACTTGGTACGCATACCAAACAATTAATTATACGTTAAGCAAAACAAGTTGCATATCAATCGGATATTTAGTTTCGAAGTTATAAGACATTATCTAAACCCTTTAAAAAACGGGCTTTTGGCTTTTTTTTTCTTTCCACGCGTCGGACCGGACCACCTTCAGCCCGGACCACCGCCAACAAACGCGAATTCCACTGTCCGATACTGGCGCGGATGTGGAGTGGAGGTGGAGCTCATCCGCGCCAGTATCGGACAGTGGAAGTCGCGTTTGTTGGCGGTGGTCCGGGCTGAAGGTGGTCCGATCGTTCACGCGTGGAAATAAAAAAGCGTCAAAACCCGTTTTTTGAAAGGGTTTAGATAATGTCTTATAACATCGAAACTAAATATTCGATTGATATGAAACATGTTTTGCTTAACGCAGAATTAATTGTTTTGTATGCGTACTAAGTGTCAACTTCATATCTATTACTAAAACAAATTGGTAAGCCTTGAAACTTGGCGCGTTTTTGGGGGGCTACCGGGATAACAGAATACAGTATAGGGAAAGGCACTCAGTTTCCAATGCCAAAAAATAAGTGTTTTTATTTTTAACGATAACGATTTAACGATAACGAGAGCTGAAACAAAACCTGTTTTGAAATCAGGAAGAGCAATGGATCAAGAATCCAAGTGGTAGAACTTTGGGTGAGTAACTTGGTCCATTTCGCAACAGTCTACTGATCACTAATGCCGATGAAACACACCCCGCATCTTTCAATCAGCCATAATGACATGCTACATCTCTCGTGACCAAGCATATGCATCCACCTACTTAGCATGCCGCCCGCCCGCAATCACCAAACGGTGCACGTCAGCCTGTTACTGTTATGTCCACAGCCAATCTACCGACCAACTGTACTTAGACAACCGACACCACCCTCCTGACACCTCTGCAGCATCTGACCCGGAGATCTCCGCCGCCCCGGTCAGCGCCAGGGATATATCCGCCACCGAGTGACCTGGTGTGAGGTGCCCTGCCGGGGCCCGCTCGTGCCAGTGACGTCATCTTCTGACCGCGGCCGCGCGGAGCAGTGGACCGGAACGGCCGCGAGTCGATACCTCCGGCTGAGAGAGTATGCGAACACGCTGATCAATGCATGGCCGGCATGACCACGTCTGACTCGTGGTTTGTGGGGTCAGGTTCGGGTCGATGGCGGTACGGTACAGCATAGCCGCGCTCACTGGCTGTGAATCGTGGTTAATTGTGTGTAGTTATTGAAGCGGCACGATCTGCGCATGATGCACTTCTCAAGCGGGGTCATTGCATGTCCTATATCCCGTCATATCAATATATCGTTACACTTACTACATAGTTCTATCGCAAGGTTCTACATTTTGCCCTAAATCTTTTTCTCTTCCTGTTTACTAACATCATGTGTGCATTTGCGGCCATAGGCGTAACCACCTTCCGAAAGTTGGTGGGGACGGAGGCACTTTTAAGTCGATTCTTTCCATGCAACGCCCATAGGCGTAATGTTAAAATCTGAAAATGCTACTGGGGACTGATCCCCAGTGACCCCAGTGGTGGTTAAGCGCCTGTTTCCGGCCGGGGTTAGGTGCTAGTCGACAGAATGATGGAAAAACACGATGTAGCCACGATGCGGAAGGTTATCTCAGCGGTGGCGGCCCCACAAACGTCAGCAGACATAGTTCGGCGGCGCTCGGAAGTGTCATCTCAAGTGACCCGGGCCTTATAGGCAGCAGAGCTACATGTTCTCAGGGTGCGCACTGGGGCAGCTCGGAAAGACCGTAAATGGCGTGCAGTGACTGGCTGGAACCGAATGTCTGCTAGTATCCGATCTATGCAGACTACTATGTACTTTCGAACGGAAGTTCAGAAATGGTTACGGAGAATAGGTTTAGGTCAAAATCAAGCACCTTTCTCTGCATATATGTGGGGGCGGATTATTTTCGCTGGGCGTTCTAATTTAACATCACGCTGTCCATGTAATGTTTGTGTATTTATAATTTGACATGTCAATGATCTGCTCGAAAGCCATACTTATGGAGCGTTCAATAAACGTATATTTACTAGTCTTATCTGATGCACCTTAAGGTTCATTTCTATCCGCCCCACAAAAGATTGCATAGGCATAGTGTATGGTGCTGAAATAATACAAGTATGTGCAATGTGCATTGCTTATCAGCCGATTTTGGTAAAGAACTACACAGGAAATACTCAACGTTATCCGACTGTTCCGACTTACCCAAGCATCAACTAATTTTACGAGACTGGAGGCTCCACAATTTATTTAAGTATTTCAACTGGAAATATGATATGTAACAATAATTTGAGAGGTGAGCGGCTTCAATGCTGCATGTTTAAATTCTAATTTTAATCACAGTAGGCATACTACATTTTACGGAGAAGTATAACGACCAGTGATGCACTGGAGGTGGCAGTGAAAATATGAAAATAACTTCGAGGGCAATTAAACTATGCTGTTCATGATAGTGTGGCAATGTACATGTTGTCATTTATGTAATATTAAATGTGTTTGAGCCGTGTTGAACGATTAACCCGGGGCAGAAAAGAGTTATGGCTATTGCCATGAGTCATACCATGGCTATTTTTCTGACTGATTGGGTACACACGGGTGATATAGCCAGCAATTTCGTCCACAGGTCACAATGATTATTTTTTCTGACTGATTGGGTACAGACGGGTGACATAGCCAGCAATTTCGTCCACAGGTCACAATGATTATTTTTCTGACTGATTGGGTACACACAGGTGACATAGCCAGCAATTTCGCCCACAGGTCACAGAAGTGTAGTATTTTGACCATTTTGCGTGAAACAGTATCGTGCGTTTGTCAAACGATACGGTACACCGAATACTCCACCCTTGTATGCAGTACATCAGACATTGCTGAAGATTCGACATCAGATCCGATCATGTCGGTGATATGCTGTTTCGTTGCACGTATCGGATATGTTCAAGCATCTTACCAACTGACGCTAGCCTTGGCACCAGTGTTCGCCACGGGCCCACCAACCCTCAGCCCAGCCCGGCCCAGGCCATGAACACCAAGCCCAGGCCCGGACCAGGCCCGGTCAAATTCATAATATTGAGCCCCAGGCCCGATCCGGCCCGTTCAGGTTAAGCATATCATTATTTTGATAAAATTTGCAATCATTATCCTAGCATATTTACTTGTATAATATAAATGTGAAACTATGAACCAACTGTGGCCGAAACCAAAACCTGTGGCCGAAACCTGTGGCCGAAATATTACAACATAATAATAACATTTTGATAACATTGGATTTTCACATTTTCGAGGAAACGGTCATGTTTTTTAGTTTATTAATTATATCAAGTATGTTCCTCGCACAAGCATTACACTCTATACAGTACTATGAACCAACTATGCTAACCAAAAAACAAAAAGCAACAGCCACAGCAACAGTGTGTTACTGTGTAAGTGAACTGCTGGTTAAACTATTTTGGAACTTTGACCTGAGCTTGTGCGACGCGCGCATTACTTCAAAATTGTCAGGCCCAGGCCCATCCAGAGCCCAGTGATTTCCTTAAAGTTGAGGCCCTGCCCAGGCCCAGCCCAGGCCCAGCCCAGGCCCAGCCCAGGCCCAGCCCAGGCCCAGCCCAGGCCCAGCCCAGGCCCAGCCCAGGCCCAGCCCAGGCCCAGCCCAGGCCCAGCCCAGGCCCAGCCCAGGCCCAGCCCAGGCCCAGCCCAGGCCCAGCCCAGGCCCAGCACATGGCCCATAGGGCCATCCTAGCCCACGGCGAACTCTGCTTGGCACTAAACAGTATCACATTTGGTAGTCTATAGAACTAAAGATCAAACGGTACAAAACTACACCTTAAGTTCAATTTAAAAAGATAAAGCTCCATTAAAAAAAGCTGAAGTTCGATTAAAAAAGGAAGTTCGATTTCAAAAAGATAAAGTTCGATTAACAAAAAAACTCAACTTCAGTTTAAAAAAACCTGAAGTTCGGTTTAAAAACGCTATCCATAGTTCAAGTAAAACAATATAGAATTAGAGTTTACATACTGGCGTTCGGGGCTGAATGTGCGCAATATAAGCGGGCGAAAAAACACTAATTATAATTATATAATTGCGTGAAAAAAATGTATGAATAAAATCCGTGAACTTCCCGCTAATCATAAGTCTATTGCCGAGATGCCGAACTCTTCAAGGTCTTTATTCCTTTATCATATTAACAAGTCGCCTTCCGATAGTGTTCACCGTGTGCAGTGTGCAGAGACTCAACTAGGGCTCAACACTCATTATGTTTACATGTATGTACATGCATGGTTCCCAACGCCAAGCTACAGGCTACAACACCCCCATAGCCAGGTCGGCCAGAGCCATGCACGCAGGGAAGTGTCGCTGCACATGGTTGCATGAGCGGAGGCACATGAGGGGGGTGATTTTTGGCATCGCATTGTTGATCTTAACCTCCAGGTACTGACATATTTTGCCGGCAATAGTAGGTACGCATATATGATTAAAATATTTTGCGTTCTGTTTGGATTATCTACGTTTGCCGATCAAATGCATCAAATGTGTCTCAAATTGCGTTGCCAATGTGACTCAAATCCATCCAATATGGTCCATTGTTTTCCACGACTTTACCACGCATTACATTTCAAATAGGTCTTGCTTTTTAAATTGAAGTTGATCTTTTTGAAATCGAAATTTTATTTTTTTAATCGAACTTCAGCTTTTTTAAATTGAACTTCATCTTTTTACATCGAACTTCAGCTTTTTAAATCGAACTTCAGCTTTTTAAATTGAACTTTATCTTTTTTAGGTTGAACTTAAAAAGGTGTAGCTCAAATTATGACATTATTATGCTTTAATCGACAATGCTTTCGGTTCTAGCGAACCGAAATCTGCGCAGATAAAATAACTATATGATGGCTTGGGTGGCTTACATATAGGCTGTATGGAAGTATTGGTTATAAGTAAATGTGGTAGTTCTGGCAAGCTTTTGGAAATATAACATAACGGTTGCTTTTAACCACCGTGTGTCGTGTCGTGTGTTTGTGACAGGGACAGTGCTAAATTTAATGTATAAATTCGAACCGATCGCCCTGCACCATCTTTTGATACAATCAAAGGATCTCTATCCACCTCTGGCCTCTTCTACCCGATCACCTCATGTAACATCTCGACGGGCACGTAATGGCCACTAGTACTGTGTGTCACATCATGTGAAATGCACGATTAGAGTGGATGTGCCGGCACGTCTAAATCAAATAAATAAATAAAGATATTGAACCCTTTAACGATACCATAAATAAAAGCAGCACCTCTCGACCTTTGACTTATGATATTGAACTTCCATTCTGGTTGAGACTGAAAAAACGTGAGGAAATAGCGAAATATTTACACACCAATCCGCCTCTATTTCCGAAATACTTTTATATTTCTTTTAGTGACATTGGAAAAGACATCGCACATGAAAAGCCTTCAAGAAAAACCCAGTTTTTCTTCCTACTGTTCCATCCATCAGCGCAATGCCTATGCAGCACATTCGCCTGCATTCCGAACCCCCAGGCCATGCCACAAGCAGGAATAATTAGAACATTTGATGGCGGCTGGCGGCCATCTTTGAAAGGAGATCTAATTCCTTCTTCAGCTATATGCCCCACCGTACTGTCAAGAACAGGCGTTCGCTTCAAAGCGACAAAGTATTCCCCGGACGATTCTACTGTCGTTCAGATTTATGGCCGGGAATTAGCGATGGCGGATCTCTTTGGCGCCGTCCCGAAATACTGTCACCTGATTAACTCTCAGACGGATACAGAGTATGGTAAACAAGAACGAAATTAACTAGCCTGATGGCTCCGGACGGTTTTACAGAATGTATTTGGAGGAGCCAGCATGCCGGTCGCTGATTGGCTGCTGCTGCTCGCAAATATTGAGCGGGACGCGTGTAGACGCCACGACCTGTTTTTCGGCTTGGTCGGAAACACTTTTGCTCGGCCCCTCCCACTCAAGACAGCGCCATTCGTCCGCCGGCTGCAAATTTTGGAAAGCGCTGGCTCCTGCACCAATCATAGCGCAGCTCCGCATCTCGTCGGCCAATCAAAACGAGGAAAAGGCTTCTCTTTCGGCGGTGGCGTAAAACCAGCTCGACGGCGGGATGAAAGTAGAATTTCAGCTCGCACTTAATGACGTTTCTGCACCGTTTTGACAGGAGATTTTGAAATAAAGCCGACGGAAATTCGAAAGCGACGGGAAAATGTCGCCTGTGATGGGCTGTCCGAACTGTCGCCATCGCGAGACAGCAGCTGTGTTGGTCTGGACGGCGAAATAATATGGCCGACCACGGCCTGACATACCACTAATGGCTCATGCCTGCTGGATATGGACAAAGCTGAGGCTACGAGGAAGAATATTATGTGATAATATGCATGTGACGATTTACGAAAATATGATTTGCTTTAAATCTCAAAAACGCGTTTTGAGAAATTATGATTGGACATTATTTTTCAACAGATACCTACAAGTGACATAGTTTCACACAATTACACAGCATGAGATGGGTGTAGGAAGAAAAGCAAGAAAACTGGCGCTTGTCTCCACCATTTTATGTTATCCCATGAATAAGGTATATAATTCATCAATCTACACATCCATAAAACATGTCCTTGCTTGTCATGTGCCTATTCAATTGTCAGCTGGCTGACACATAGTCCCAAGTTATAGGCATTTTACAACAATATTTTCACAGCTTTTTGTTTAAAATAAGTGTTGTCATACGAAGAAAACACAAAGGTAATCATCGAACGTTACAGTCTTTTGGCATTTTGACAAAACTCTCACAGCCCAGACTTGAAACTTGAAACATTGCACATTTGTATCTTCGAGCTGCATTGAATTGACCGCTTCCCTTCATCCCTTTCTGCACCGTTTTGACAGGAGATTTGGAAATAAAGCCTACGGAAAATCGAAAGCGACAATGCTTATTGTTTAGATCAAAGAAATATTTCGTCCATTCGACCAGCTTCCAGCTTTTAACTTGCACGAATCTTACAAGAGCAAAAGCAAAACAAAAACATTTCAAAGAGGAGCATAGGAGCGTACATTGCAAACATGTTGCCACCAATACTACCAACCCAGCGCCCCATTCTCAATATGTGTCACTCCCGTTAACGTTGCGTCCAGTACCCACGTTTTCACGTCACGTCTCACACTCCACCATCCATAACCGGGTTCACTATGTTCGAGCCCAGTGTCCACCGGCCGTGACATGACGTTACATGACGTGACGTGACGTGACATGACGTGACGTGACGTGACGTGACGTGACGTGACGTGACGTGACGTGACGTGACGTGGTGGAGTACGCCAGGCACTGGGGTTTACCGGCGTCTGTACTGTTCTGACTGAATACACTGCACATAAGTCCGCCTTTGCATCACATGTATCGGATACTGTCAGCAGGGCCAACCGGGCACTCGGCCTCCTTATCCGCTCTTTCCAAATCGGTACCAGCAAGTCAAAATTCAATCGAAGCGCAGTACTGGCTGGGTACTTCGCGAATGTGCGATCCATTTTGGAATATTGCAGCGTGGTCTGGGCGGGGGCGGCCAACTCCCACAAAGTGCGGGTCGATCGAGTGCAGCACAAGTTCCTCATTTAGCTGCTAGATCGCACTTCCTCTGGACAAACAAATTCTCTTTCTTATGGTAGCCTTCTGCTCCATTTCAAAATTCTATCTTTAGCACAACGCAGAGTGCAGCATGACATGCTCTTCCTGAGGAACATTATCCGGGGGAGAGTGGACTCTCAGGTTCTGCTCTGAACTATTTTCCTCTGCACGTGCCGCCTCGATCGACCCGCACCCTCACTCTGTTCGCCGTGCCTCGAGCTCGAGTCAGAACTGTCGAATCCACAATGTTCTGCAAGATCCCTAAGGTCATAAATGTTTTATTGGCCAGCCATTTGAACTGCAGACATCTTTCATGACAGTTTTGGCGTTTTTAGAGCTCAATTGATCATGCACTTTTTAACCTTATAGTCTTCATCACTTCGTTCATCATGTTATTCATCTTCTACCTTTATAACTACTTTAGGCTGTGATATATGTGTTGTGTTTCATGCATTTGATCTTTTTGACTTCGCCTGTCAGTGGAGTGTGACTCTGTTAGCAATGAAAAAAACATGCCTGAATATGAAACCGATGTAGTAACGTTGCTCCAGAAACTCTAACGTCATTCAGGATAACTTTAGCCTACTTTTAGGACATTTTCGTGGGCCCTGTTTTTGTTAAGGCCACAAATAAAGATATGTCAGATGCAAAATTGGTGGACAGACTGGCGCTATTGCTTGGTGGTTGCAGTGTTGAAATTATGTTCATTTAAGGTTGTTATTTTAAAAATGTTCTGAGGTGGCTAAAGTTACCCGGAATCGGCTAATTTTAGCCATTCCACGTTACAGATTGGGTTTTTGGTTATTTTAAGACAATTATCAATTATACTGTTGTTCTTATCGACTTCAATTAATGCAAACTTTTCAATAAATACACAGAACATACACAGAACATGCAGTCTAGAGCATCAGTATGCTCTGATAATGACAAAAAGTCAGCATTAAAGATGCATTTTTTTTTAGAAAAGCTTGGTGTCGGTATCGGCATCGGTATCGGCAAGTCCTCGTAGGTATCGACATGATATTGATACGACTTAAATTAGTATCGGCTGCGTTATCGATAAGCGCATGCGGCCCGCTATCCAGCCATTTTCAATTTCCTGAGTTACGTGCTAAATCTGTACATTTTTAGCTGGTAAGATGCGACAATGTGGTGCTTTATTACGCAGCGGTATTGAACTATAGAAATACAAAATCAAACAATAAAGATTAGAAAACGTATTTTAGACCTGAGGGGCAGCATTTAACACATCGAATCACAAACCCGATACCCACAATCAACCGGTCGTCATGGCGAGGCCCCCAGGGGGGGGGGGCGTCGCCACCGGGGGCCTGGGGGCCGTTGGCGCCCCCCCCCCCCCCCCCCATCCCCCAAGTCGCTCCGGTCCTCCACATCGGCAGGATTTTGACATTAGCCATATAGGAGCTGGGGGCCAACCACCTGGCTGGCCCCAACCCCCCCCCCAATCCATTTTTTTTTTGTGGCGACGCTCCTGGTTAAAGTTACCTTGATGCCAACTTTAGCCACCCCTCTCCACCTTCGATCGCAGCTAGTCAAGAGGACAAAATAAATAGCGTAACACTGAGTGCTCATTGACGGTGAACGCTCTATGGGCAGTACCCAAGCACTTAATTTCATGGGACAAACCAAAAATGTTATATAGCCTTGGGACAAGCCATGAGTACGGCCAGGGGTACCATCAAATTAACGTGATTTTTTAAATACATTTTAAGGGCAACTTTAAAATTACATACGTGAGGTTGATATTCTTCGTTTTGAAACGGAGCGTGCACAATATTAACTTAAATTACGATCTTCATTTGGCTAAATTCACCCTGATGGCTAAATTCACCCTGATGGCTAAATTCACCCTGATGGCTAAATTCACCCTGATGGCTAAATTCACCCTGATGGCTAAATTCACCCTGATGGCTAAATTCACCCTGATGGCTAAATTCACCCTGATGGCTAAATTCACCCTGATGGCTAAATTCACCCTGATGGCTAAATTCACCCTGATGGCTAAATTCACCCTGATGGCTAAATTCACCCTGATGGCTAAATTCACCCTGATGGCTAAATTCACCCTGATGGCTAAATTCACCCTGATGGCTAAATTCACCCTGATGGCTAAATTCACCCTGATGGCTAAATTCACCCTGATGGCTAAATTCACCCTGATGACTAAATTCACCCTGATGGCTAAATTCACCCTGATGGCTAAATTCACCCTGATGGCTAAATTCACCCTGATGGCTAAATTCACCCTGATGGCTAAATTCACCCTGATGGCTAAATTCACCCTGATGGCTAAATTCACCCTGATGGCTAAATTCACCCTGATGGCTAAATTCACCCTGATGGTTAAAGTTACCCTGATGGCTAAATTCACCCTGATGGCTAAATTCACCCTGATGGCTAAATTCACCCTGATGGCTAAATTCACCCTGATGGCTAAATTCACCCTGATGGCTAAATTCACCCTGATGGCTAAATTCACCCTGATGGCTAAATTCACCCTGATGGCTAAATTCACCCTGATGGCTAAATTCACCCTGATGGCTAAAGGTACCCTGATGGCTAAAGGTACCCTGAGTGACGGTACCGTTTTTATGATGTGCTGGACTTTGCGCGGGATATGTATTACATGGGGTTTTCCTCAACAGGATGGAACACCCCCACGGCACTTGTGTCGAGATCGCCGTCCGTGGTATCTGTAGATGTGGTACACCTGCACCTGTATGCAAATGATGAATGGCGTACAGGCTACAAGGGAAACACGTCATGATTGAATCAACGAATATATAGCTTCATACGCATTAAACTGCCCATTAATTCGTCATAGGAGCGGTGTAGCTATGGTTAGTGATCAACTTAGGTATATATGTAGTTTTGTAATACATGCAACTTAGTTGGGCATGCCTAAAACCACGTCATGCCCAAAACCACGTCACGCTATCTGTCACGCCACGGTCATACCATTCCTTAACCAGTAACCATACCATTACCCTACTTTAGCCAAGCTAAGTAGCTGTTGGATAGCTCTGTTGTTTTGTGTATTTTTTGAGCAACCACATTATATTTAGATATAAGGATTAGATATTTAGTTTTGTGGATCGTTTAAGTATTATTTTTAAGCATTCATAGTTAGCTGTTACCTCTTACTTGCTTTTTAAAGGACTTTTCATTCTAGCTTGTGTGCGCCAAAATTGTCTTAGTCTTATTTTTGTGTTATTAGTTGCAGGGTTGGATAAGTAGATATTTTAGAAAATTAGGGATAATTAAGGTGTATTTAGTATTCAGTTTATTTAAGGATTAGATATTTAGTCTAGTATTAGGTGCACTCATAGCTGATTTGTGTTACTAGCTTTACCTAGATCTAGTTAAGGTTTAGAAGAAGAAAAAACAAACAAAACACAAAAAAAAAAATTAAGTTAAGTTAGTAAAGTATTGAAAAGTGCATAGTACCTAAGTTATATACCTAAGTTACTAGTGTATTCAAATGAGCATGACTAGGATGCAGGCGAAGGTAGCAGAGCTAGAGGCCCTCCAGGCTAGAGTAGCGGAGCTTGAGGCGCAGTTAAGTAAGTGTAGGTGTAGAGATGAGCCGCAAGAGGGTGTAGCTCCTGACCAAGGAACGTATGCGCAGATTGTGGTTAGGGGGTCAGAAAAGGAGCCTACAGGATCAGGGACCAGTGGTAGTTCTGATAGGGGCATAAGGGAGGAGGATAAGGCAAAGGTGGATAGTGCGGCTGGGGTTTGGAAGTGTGTTGGAGGGTCACGTTTCTGGAGACCCAACATTGTGGAAAGTAATGCTAGGGCCACGGACAGTAAGGATGAGGAGGGGTGCTGGGTAATGGAGGGTGGTAGCAGAATCTGGAGGAGGAAGAGGGAAGGGGATCAGGAGGGATGGACAAAAGTTCAGGGTAGAGTCAGGCAGTACAGCCCCAGGGAACATCAGCAGGTTACACTAGCAAATAGGTTCAGTGCGTTAGAGTCAGCAGCTGAAAGTGACAAGGTACAGATTCAGCATTTAGTGGTTGGGGACTCAAGGGTAAGGCCCTTAAGGCGAACATTCTGTGGGAAGAGGGACAAATGTATAGTTAAACCGGGGGCAAAAGTAGTTGATATGGGCCCTGTCATTGAGGCAGAACTGGGTAGGAGTAGCCCGGAGACAGTTATAATACAGGTGGGGGTGAACAACATAGGACCTAGACAGAGTGTGAGAATAGTAGCGGAGTACCGGAGCCTGCTGCAGAGGTTGAAGGAGTCCAGGAAACCAGTCATTGTGACTGGCATCCTCCCTCGCTGTGGAGCCAGTGAGGAGTGGTACTCGAGAGCTCTGTCTGTGAACAGCTCAGTTCACAACTTATGTTCAGCTATGGGGCTTAGTTATGTAGACTTATGGGATCAGTTCTATGAGTGGCATAGGTACTATATGAAGGATGGGCTTCACTTATCGGATGAGGGGGCAAGGGCTTTGGGAGATGCCTACAGAAGTGTCATTCAGGGAAACTAGGTAGGAGGGGGGGTTCAGGGACGCTAGTACTAGGGCATCAAGAAGTAAGCATTGGTAGAAGTTCATGTCAGAATAGGACAGTAGATCATAATTCCCTCAGAATTAGTAGAGTCAGCTCAAAGTATAAGATCACATGTGTGTTGCTGAATGCCCAAAGTATTAGGTCTAAATTTGATGAGTTTGAGTGTTATGTTGCCCTTGAAAAGCCTGATATCATTTGTGTAACCGAGACATGGGTTAGTGAGGGGTATAATAGGGATAGGCTACAGGATTTCGAGTTACAAGGGTATAACATGTTCTCATACTGCAGAGAATCACGGCAGGGAGGAGGAGTGTTTGTATATGTAAATAGCTTGTACTGCACTACTAGAGTTGATGATTCTAGTAAAGTAAAAGAAGTAGAATCAATCTGGCTTGACATTAAAATTGGTACAGGAAACAGAGGAAGGTTGAGGATAGGTGCATTTTACAGACCAGGGAATCTTCCAAGGAACTCCCAAGCTGAAACAGACCAAGATATTTGTGAGGAAATACGTAGGAACTTTCGGGCTCAGTGTCTTATTATGGGAGATTTTAACTTAAGAGGATACGAAAGTATAGCAGAGGAAACAAATGAGTGTAGGTTGTATAGGCAAATCTTTGAAGAGGAGCTTTTCATGCATCAGTTTGTAACAGAGCCAACCAGACATTGCTCCATTCTAGACCTTGTATTCTCAGACAACAGTGATCTAGTTAGTGACATAAGTATTTGTGCAGGTCTAGGAACCAGTGATCACAATATGGTTAAATTCAATATCTCATCAGAAATGTGGCCCAAAGATAACCTTATTATGGTTCCAAACTTCAGCCGGGCTGATTTTGATGGTATTAGAAATGACCTCGCACAGATAAAATGGAACGTTGAGTTGGCAGGTTTAGATGCATGTGAGGCCTGGAATGTTTTCAAAGCTAGATTAAGCCAAATTCAAAATCGGCATATACCCCTCAGGCACAAACGTAACAGAACCAAGGGCAATCCAGTTTGGCTTACCCCAGAAGTAAGGAGTGCTATACAAGCTAAAAGAAGTGCATTTGGCATTTTGAAGGGATCTTCACTAGATATAAATCAGAAGGCCTACCAGAATGCAAGAAATTCAGTTAAGAAAAAGGTCAGAGCAGCTAAAAGGGCAAAGGAACTTGATTTAGCTAGACATTGTAATGCAGATAGTAAGAAGTTCTTCAGTTTTTATAAGTTAAGTACAGTTTCCAAAAATATAGGTCCATTTAAGGTAGATGATGTGTTAGTTAGCAAGGACAGTGAAATGGTTGAAGTGCTTAATGATCAGTTTCAATCTGTCTTTACTATCGAGGACCAGAGTAGTATTGCAGCACTTCAGCCTGAGCTAGAGACAGAGGAGACTATAGGAGAGCTAGGTGGCATAAGTAGTGAACTTGTTCTAGAATATCTAAAGAAAGTAAGGCCTAACAAGGCAGAAGGACCTGATGAAATCCATGCTAGACTTTTAAGAGAATCTGAAAGGGAGTTGTCGGTTCCATTAGCCATAATATTTTCTAAATCACTTGCAGATAGTAAAATTCCACTTGATTGGAAAAGAGCAAATGTTGTTCCTATTCATAAAAAGGGAGATAGAAGTAAAGAGGAAAACTATAGACCAGTTAGTCTGACCTCATTAGTCTGCAAGGTGCTTGAATCAATCATCAAAGATAAGATTGTTGAATTCTTGGAGCAAAATGAACTCATCAAAGATACACAGCATGGCTTTAGGAAGGGCCGTTCTTGTTTAACTAATCTTCTGGAGTTTTTGGATGTTGCAACAGATAGCGTTGATCAGGGTAAACAGCTAGATGTAGCTTTCTTGATTTCAGTAAAGCATTTGACAAAGTCCCCCATACAAGACTGGGGTTGCAACTTAAAATTCATGGGATCAGGGGCAAGATTCTGGATTGGATAGAAACGTGGCTTTCAGGACGCCAGCAAAGGGTTATATTGAATGGGTGCCAATCACAATGGAAGGAGGTTCTCAGTGGGGTTCCACAGGGCTCAGTCCTGGGCCCATTGCTTTTTATAATATTTGTGAATGCAATTGAGAACAGTATAGACAGCAAAGTCTTGAAATTTGCAGACGATCTAAAAGTTGTCAGGATTATTAGAGGAAAACATGATCAGGATGTTTTTCAATCAGATCTGGACAAGCTAGTTGAGTGGTCTGAAGCATGGCAGATGAAATTCAATTTGGGTAAATGTAAGATTATGCACGCTGGACGGGTTAGCAGTAAACATAGGTATGAAATGGGTGGGCAGAAAATGGAGCAGATTGAAAAGGAAATAGATTTAGGTGTCGTGGTAAACAATAGACTATCAGCGTCAGACCAGGTTGTAGAAGCTAGGAAAAAGGCACTTAGAATGCTAGGGGCCATTAACAGAAATGTTTCCTACAAGAGTGAAAAGGTAATAACAAAACTGTATTGTGCATACGTTAGACCACATTTGGAGTATTGTGTACAAGCCTGGTCTCCAACATATGAGAAAGATTGCTGGTTGTTAGAAAGAGTTCAAAAAAGGGCAACAAAAATGATTAATTGTCTTGGTAGTTTACCTTATGAAGATAGATTAAGGAAATTGGGTATGTTTTCACTTAGATATAGAAGGCTAAGAGGAGATCTAATTGAAGTCTTCAAATTTGTAAATAGTCAGCATTCTGGATATTTAAAGGGTATGTTTGAGTTCAATAGGGAAAATCGAGGTAGAGGTCATCAGCATAAACTCATTATGAAACAAAGTAGGACTAGGCTACGACAGTCATTTTTCAGTAGAAGGGTTGTAGGACATTGGAATATGCTACCAGGGGATGTCGCTGATGCAGTGACACTTGCTTCCTTCAAAATTAGATTAGATAAATACTTTACAGAGAAGGGATTAGTTCATAAATACTCGTGGGATTAGCCTTCTTTTATGCAGGCAGAGTAAGGTGATTTGAAGGGGCGAGACTGGTGGAGGGGGGGGGGGGATGGGGGGGGGGGGGGTGCAACCTCGGATGGGCCCAAGAGGCTCTTTGTTGCACTTTTCTTTATGTCTTATGTCTGTATTAACCATACCATTCCTTAACAGTGCTCCTCATGGTGTATAATGTGTGCGTGCGCAGAACACGGTTTCCGTTTTTTTATGATTTGTTTTGCAATTCTATTTTGATAAGTGTTCAATCAACAATCAATAATTGTGCTGCATTTTAATCCTACGCTCCCGTGCGGTCTGTATGAGCATGATGCTGAATCTATCCGAAGTTAAGTCGGACGAAGTGACCAGGGGTGGTAAAATAGACTGTGGTTTTCCGACCAAATCAAAAGTAGGAAAATGGTTCTCCAGCAACACTAATGCAATATCGCTCGTTGAAGCAATATTTATATTTATACTCTGTGAAATATTGATCATACATGACAAAATAAAGTTGCACAAACTCTGATAAGCTACTCTGTTGCTAATGCAAGATGAAAAACATTGTCAAGTTCTTGAGGTCCCTATATAAGGCTGTATATATATATACCCTACCGACAGCCCATTCCAGTCCGTTTAGCTCGTATGATTGCACATATCGGAACACGCCGATGTGCAATCGCCGACACAGCTGACGGACGGTGGCAGGGCCGGACCAGTGATGGTCCGCTGATATTTGGACGGGGACGGTCACCGGCGGATCCAGAATGGTGGTTGGGGGAGGGGGAGGGGGCACGGGTATATATATATACACATATATATATATATATATATATATATATATATATATATATATATATATATATATATATATATATATATATATATATATATATATATATATATATATATATATATATATATATATATATATATATATATATATATATATATATATATATATATATATATATATATATATATATATATATATATATATATATATATATATATATATATATATATATATATATATATATATATATATATATATATATATATATATATATATATATATATATATATATATTATATATATATATATATATATATATATATATATATATATATATATATATATATATATATATATATATATATATATATATATATATATATATATATATATATATATATATATATATATATATATATATATATATATATATATATATATATATATATATATATATATATATATATATATATATATATATATATATATATATATATATATATATATATATATATATATATATATATATATATATATATATATATATATATATATATATATATATATATATATATTATATATATATATATATATATATATATATATATATATATATATATATATATATATATATATATATATATATATATATATATATATATATATATATATATATATATATATATATATATATATATATATATATATATATATATATATATATATATATATATATATATATATATATATATATATATATATATATATATATATATATATATATATATATATATATATATATATATATATATATATATATATATATATATATATATATATATATATATATATATATATATATATATATATATATATATATATATATATATATATATATATATATATATATATATATATATATATATATATATATATATATATATATATATATATATATATATATATATATATATATATATATATATATATATATATATATATATATATATATATATATATATATATATATATATATATATATATATATATATATATATATATATATATATATATATATATATATATATATATATATATATATATATATATATATATATATATATATATATATATATATATATATATATATATATATATATATATATATATCAATGCAATTGAGAGAAGCAGATGCTAGGCATTCATCAACAGAATAAAACAAGATCTACACTAGAGTCATATGGAGTGAAGCTTGAAAAAATCCGCATGCTGACGAATGCACGCCATTCCTGTTTTTACCATTAACACGAAAGCAATCATTTGCGAAATGTTCAATATAGTTACTGGCTCCATATTATAGAAGTCAGGAACTACCCTCCACTGAGAGGGCCGACCGGAGCCGGTTCAGCCGACACGGCCGCTACGGGCCGAGAAAACCGAGGACGAACGCCAGGAGGGTAAGTAGTTTAATATACAATTTCGATACCCATACTCTAGATAAAACAAATGTATAACTAAAGTCCCATCATACATGGTCATAACTTCATACAAATCATTTTTTTTTGTAAGCAAGTAGTCAAACTTCCCAATACCCGAGCAATACAAATAATCAGTTCAATAAACGGAAACTTCATGTTTAAAATTAGCTGCGAAGATATGTTATATTTAAGGAAAGTTTTATACCAGGAGCACTTTCAGCTTTTATTTGATAGTCTATTTTTTTCTGGTAAAACATGTAAAATCAAAGAAGATCTTACCAGCCATATCCTTAAGAAGGAGATGGCTGTCGGTGGGTGTGATCGGGGACGATGATGCCGACCTCACACTACTCAAGATCTTACCTTGATCACATTTGTGATGCACCACAAAACCCCATAAAATGGACAACATTCTATCGCATACAAGCATCACCGCACTCTTTCTGGATGACGTGACATCCCTCACATACCTTTCTGCCTCCTGACAGCACCGTGGGCGGAGCCAGAGCACCCTCACGTCCCCTCACCACTCTCTCACTGACCTCACATGACCTACGGGCGACACCGGGCCGCGGGCAGTGATTTCGCCACCGGACCGCGACCCACACTGCCGCGCCGCCACCCTGCAGTGCAACATTGCACGCCGGGCCAACGGTGATCGACAGCTCGCCCAATCGCCGTCTCTATGCAAATTATATCGCCCAAACGCATTTCGATAGCGGCTAATAATTGTCCTCTCCCGCCGCGGCGCTCTAAATGCGGAGGTGACGGCGGGCGCGAGGGGGACGGGGGCGCACCCCGTCATTACCGCGCGGGGGAGCGCAGACGTCCATTGAAAATGTTGCACACAGCTGCGACGCCGGGCCAAAAAACGGCCTGCAACACAGTTTTATCAGGGCGCTGGCCGCGCTGAAAGGGTTTGGGTGTTCGGTGTGACGGCTGGCGGAGCGCGGGACGGCGCGGTGTCGTGGCGGCATCCCCAGGGCACGTGCACTGCACGGGCAGCGCGACTGTGGCCGCCCTCTGCAGCTGCCGACCGGCCCAACACACACACCGCTTCATAAGCGAACGTGGTCTGCACTTCTGCAGGGATACAGACAGACAGAGACATTGGCGCAAGCTACGCATGGTCCGTCAGACGCCACTATCAGGCCTTTGCGAACTGCGGACAATGGACACTGTCAATGGTCAAAAATGTGGACTCAAGATATGCACCTTCTTTGAAATTCGAAGTTAATACGCGCACTGGAGGGAGGGGGGATCCGCCCACCCCTCCTTTTCTGTGTGTGAATATATCCTTATTTTACCGGTTAATGTGCATCATTTTTGGTGTACCTGCCTAAAAATGAACGGCGCGTCGTCTAAAGTAAGCAAAATGAAAATCGTCCGCAAACTTTTTGAGTTATAGGCCATCAAATTCAAAAGAGCTGCAAAATGTCTCCCAAGATGGCCGCAATGCAATCAGCGTTGATGTGTAAATGACATGAGGTCAAATACAACTTCTATCATCCCTGTTGTATCATTAGACTTCCCAACAAATCATTTAAGCCCATTTTTGGAGTAAATGTATGCACTTACTGCGTTCCATAACAATGTCAAGCCATGTAGCGCATAACAAGCAGATTTAGCATATTTGACCTCATTTGATCTTTAACCCGCCATTGAATGGGGGGGGGGGGGGCGTTTAACGATTCGTGATCTATTTTCGTAATAGCTCAAAAACGAATAAAGCTATCAACGTAAAACTTGTAGTACCTTCTTATAAATCAAGTTTACGTCTTCTGTGCAAAAATAAAGCAATTTCGTAGAACATATTTCGAGTTATATCGAATTTAGTGACGTCACTACACAAGAGTTTTACACCAAAATCAGCTAAACTTTGCCAGGCCGTAGAAATGCATATTTAAAACAAAATGAAATTAAAAACCACCAAAAAGATAGCAAATTACAAGGGCTACACATTTGTCATCTCGGAATTTGGAAAATTTTGGGTTTTAACCCCCAAAAATTCAACAACAAAAATTGGTGGAAAATGCCCACAAAATCGAATTTTTCAAAGATATTCAAAAAGCCGGAATTTATGTCTGAAAACCACATATGGGAAACTACCATACCCAATTTCAGATTGATATCACCATTTTTGACTGGCGTATGGCATCTAAAGTATGGGTAACTCATGACGTCATATTAAACAAAAAATTGTTTGCCTTTTTTACCAAATACAGACAAATAAATTGCACCACTGTATTTTTGAGACAAAACTGGCTTAGAAACATGCCTTTTTTATTTAGATTTATCAATTAACAATTTTGACTTTCAGTGACCTGAACTTGACCTGAACTCAACATTTACTTCACGTAAATGAAGTCAGGTGGTACAATGACTATCATTATCGAATTATACGTGAAAAATAACTCATAAAACATTTGTTGCATGACTTTCGTAGATATTTATGCATAGTGACTATTTGTGACCTGATCTTGACCTTGATCTTGGCCAACAATCTCACTTTAGGTCATGCGGGATGTGTATCATACGTTTGGAAACACTTTGGGTGATCATGGTCGTAATGGAAGGCTTTGGATGGAAAATAAGGCCCATAAGCTCAAATATATCGATTTTGACCCTTGACCACCTGAAAGTGACCTGACATTTGACTTCACTTTGACATTTTTGAGTATGCTGTAGATTCATCTCATTGAGAGCTTTCAATTTCTGCCTTGCTCGTCTCGCTGCGATCATTGGTTCGGAAGATAACCGGGGGGGGGGCGTTTAACGCCCCCCCCCCCAGTCAATGGCATTCGGCTGAGACCCCAGTCAATGCCGGGTTAATATATTGACCTAGGGTCATTACATTAAAAAAACAGAGGTCTCCACAGATCTTCCCTACCCTACAAATTTCGTTATTGTAGCTCTTATGGGAGCCGAGATCTTAGGGGGGGGGGGGGGATCCGCCAACCTCTCCAGTGCGTGTAACTTTCAGAGGCCCTCCAGTGCGCGAGTTAAGCACCATATACACAAATAAAGTCAGTACTTCAGTAAATGCGCAAGCGAACCGTTGAAAATCACAATGTCGTGCAGCTAAATACCGAGCAAAATGGTGCTAAAACACAGGTGTAACGTCATCCAAAACAATCTGGTCACACCAAATCTATCACATGTGAATGTGAAGATACTACGCCCAAATTCAGATACATATTGATAACAATCGTCAGCATGGTGTAATCTGCACACAACCTTCTATAGTGCCGCCTGCAACACTATAGGGATGACTCACAGCTCCGGTGGCAACACTATAGGGATGACTCACAGCTCCGGTGGCAACACTATATGGATGACTCACAACTCCGGCAACACTATAGGGATGACTCACAGCTCCGACAACACTATAGGGATCACTCACAGCTCCGGCAACACTATAGGGATGACTCACAGCTCTGGTGGCAACACTATAGGGATGACTCACAGCTCCCGCAACACTATAGGGATGACTCACAGCTCCCTCAATACTATAGGGATGACTCACAGCTCCGACAACACTATAGGGATGACTCTCAGCTCCGGCAACACTATAGGGATGACTCACAGCTCCGGCAACACTATATGGATGACTTACAGCTCCGGTGGCAACACTATAGGGATGACTCACAGCTCCGGTGGCAACACTATAGGGATGACTCACAGCTCCGGCAACACTATATGGATGACTCACAGCTCCGGCAACACTATATGGATGACTTACAGCTCCGGTGGCAACACTATAGGGATGACTCACAGCTCCGGTGGCAACACTATAGGGATGACTTACAGCTCCGACAACATTATAGGGATGACTCACAGCTCCGGCAACACTATTTGGATGACTCACAGCTCCGGCAACACTATAGGGATGACTCACAGCTCCGGTGGCAAAACTATAGGGATGACTCACAGCTCCGGTGGCAACACTATAGGGATGACTCACAGCTCCGACAACACTATAGGGATGACTTACAGCTCCGACAACATTATAGGGATGGCTCACAGCTCCGGCAACACTATATGGATGACTCACAGCTCCGGTGGCAACACTATAGGGATGACTTACAGCTCCGACAACATTATAGGGATGACTCACAGCTCCGGCAACACTATTTGGATGACTCACAGCTCCGGCAACACTATAGGGATGACTCACAGCTCTGGTGGCAAAACTATAGGGATGACTCACAGCTCCGGCAACACTATAGGGATGACTCACAGCTCCGGTGGAAACACTATAGGGATGAATCACAGCTCCGACAACACTATAGGGATGACTAACAGCTCCGACAACATTATAGGGATGGCTCACAGCTCCGGCAACACTATTTGGATGACTCACAGCTCCGGTGGCAACACTATAGGATGACTCACAGCTCCGGCAACACTATATGGATGACTCACAGCTCCGGTGGCAAAACTATAGGGATGACTGACAGCTCCGGTGGCAACACTATAGGGATGACTCACAGCTCCAGTGCCAACACTATAGGGATGACTCACAGCTCCGGCAACACTATAGGGATGACTCACAGCTCCGGTGGCAACACTATATGGATGACTCACAGCTCCGGTGGCAACACTATAGGGATGACTCACAGCTCCGGCAACACTATAGGGATGACTCACAGCTCCGACAACACAATAGGGATGACTCACAGCTTCGGTGGCAACACTCTAGCGATGACTCACAGCTCCGGCAACACTATAGGGATGACTCACAGCTCAGGCAACACTATAGGGATGCCTCACAGCTCCGGCAACACTATAGGGATGACTCACAGCTCCGGCAACACTATAGGGATGACTCACAGCTCCGGCAACACTATAGGGATGACTCACAGCTCCGGTGGCAACACTATAGGGATGACTCACAGCTCCAGAAACACTATATGGATGACTCACGGCTCCGGCAACACTATAGGGATGACTCACAGCTCCGGTGGCAACACTATATGGATAACTCATAGCTCCGACAACACTATAGGGATGACTCACAGCTCCGGTGACAAAACTATAGGGATGACTCACAGCTCCGGTGGCAACACTATATGGATGACTCACGGCTCCGGCAACACTATAGGGATGACTCACAGCTCCGGTGGCAACACTATAGGGATGACTCACAGCTCCGGTGGCAACACTATAGAGATGACTCACAGCTCTGGCAACACTATAGGGATGACTCACAGCTCCGGTGGTTCTCCACTGCAGATATTCCCATCCGATCAGAGTCAGGTCTATAGAAACCGATTTCGCAGTGTCACATTTCCAATGCCTACCCAAGTACCGTTTGGGGCCGGCAAATCAGGTACACATACCGGGGCAGTAGGACACAACTCTGAATGGCGAGGTTGCGCAAGCAGATGATGGCGGATAGCCTGGTTCACAGGACGCATTAAAACATGATACACGTCATCCTCACAAATTGAATCAAGTCCACCAGCAGTTTTCCATAGTGTTTCAGAAATGCGTGATTGAGACAGGAATTCAGGTAGGTACTCAACTAAAGGTTTCATCGATGAAAACGTCAGATGAAAATTCATCGATGACATGCATCCCATATATGAACCGACTGCTGTGAAAACAAGCATTCAAATGAACCGACTTTTGAAAAGCAAACATTTCACCGCATGATTATAAGGTCTTCTAAGTCGCCTTTCTCATTAACATTTCAGAATGAGAACCTTGCTGGCTACGTATTTAGCGACAGATTTGTGCTTGATTTCGCTTCAGCGGAATCGATTCCGATTTCATGCCAAGTCAGATGTGTCTGACTCCGATTCCGATTCCAATAGATATTTTACTAGGGGAATCGATTCCGAATCCGATTCCAGGACACTTAAAAATCTTGATTCTGAATCCGATTCCATTGTTTCCACTCTGCATCAAAAATGTCCGATCATATTTATATTGTATACAAATTACATGAATGGCACGAAAAGTAAAAATAAATATATTTTACAGTTATATTTAATATGGCTATTTTGATATAAAACTGAAAAAAATGCATGAATTGTATTGAAAAAAACTGGCATGTGCTGCAAAATCGTGACAGTTCAGAAATGTCAAAGTCTAAAGAAGGTTCACAACAATATGATATTTAGACATACCTATAATCTTGATGCATGGACATGAATGACACATTGCATAGCTTTGCACTCATTGCATAGGACATATTGCAAGCTGCTATTTTGCAATATGATACACAAGGAAATCGCTGTCTTGAAAGATATGAGAATATTATGGAAATGCAAAAAACATAGCATTGCCATAAGCGAAGATCCAGGGGCGTCGTTTTCTGAAAATTATTGCCAGGGCCCCAATGCTAACTTTTATATATTTTAAGGTCATTCTTACCATGCAACGCCATAGGCCTAATGTTAAAATGTGGCATTATTGGTAGGGCCCTGTCCCCTATTACCTACCAGGCCTATAGAAAACGACACCTACGCGAAGATTGTTGTATGTCTCCACCTAAATAGTTAAGTATAATTACTGATCATGTTTATTGGCACTCATTATGCAAAAATCATCGCCTAGGTTTGCTTTAGGTATATTCTCAAAGCAACAAATTGCCTTCAGGGAAGCTTAAATTCATGGTCATAGTGATTTTTACGAAAATAACACGGAATCACTTGAAATGGCCATTGATTCCAATTCTAATTCCATCATTTTCTAAAATGATTGATCACCTGATTCCGATTCCACCCAAATGCCAATGAAATCGAATCCGATTCCGATTCAAGTGCACACGGAATCGATTCCGGAATCGGATTCCATTCCACTGGAATCAAGCACAAGTCTGTTTAGCAAACGTACGATCCATGCTGGAAAGTGGCTGAGTTGTGTGGGTTTCAGGTGGCAAAATCTAACTTGAAGCGACTGGAGCGCTTCCAAAACAACTTTTGATTTGGTGTTCAGCTACCTGCATTGTTCACGCCACACCTCTGGTATGGGGAATAAGAGTAGCATCGCCCTCTGGACAGCGGCGCAGTGACGGCCTGGAATATACCATGGGAAACTTAGTGGCTCAGCTTACTGTGCTCTCAGGTAATGGAGAGGGGGCAATATTGGTCATAAATTGGTCATATATTGGTCATATATTGGTCACATATTGGTCATATATTGGTCATATATTGGTCAATATTGGTCATATATTCGTAATATATTGGTCATATATTGGTCATATATTGGTTAATATTGGTCATATATTGGTCATATATTGGTCATATATTGGTCATATATTGGTCATATATTGGTCATATATTGGTCATATATTGGTCATATATTGGTCAATATTGGTCATATATTGGTCATATATTGGTCATATATTGGTCATATATTGGTCATATGTTGGTCATATATTGGTCATATATTGGTCATATATTGGTTATATATTGGTCATATATTGGTCATATATTGGTCTTCATATATTGGTCATATATTGGTCATATGTTGGTCATATATTGGTCATATATTGGTCATATATTGGTTATATATTGGTCATATATTGGTCATATATTGGTTATATATTGGTCATATATTGGTCATATATTGGTCATATATTGGTCATATATTGGTCATATGTTGGTCATATATTGGTCATATATTGGTCATATATTGGTCATATATTGGTCATATATTGGTCATATATTGGTCATATATTGGTCATATATTGGTCATATATTGGTCATATATTGGTCATATATTGGTCATATATTGGTCATATATTGGTCATATATTGGTCATATATTGGTCATATATTGGTCATATATTGGTCATATATTGGTCAATATTGGTCATATATTGGTCATATATTGGTCATATATTGGTCATATATTGGTCTTATGTTGGTCATATATTGGTCATATATTGGTCATATATTGGTCATATATTGGTCATATATTGGTCATATATTGGTTATATATTGGTCATATATTGGTCATATATTGGTTATATATTGGTCATATATTGGTCATATATTGGTCATATATTGGTCATATATTGGTCATATGTTGGTCATATATTGGTCATATTTTGGTCATATATTGGTCATATATTGGTCATATATTGGTCATATATTGGTCATATATTGGTCATATACTGGTCATATATTGTTCATATATTGGCCATATATTAGTCATATATCGGTAATATATTGGTCATTTATTGGTCATATATTGGTCATATATTGGTCATATATTGGTCATCTATTGGTAGCAATACCTTGCCCTGCCCACTTCGCGAATATACCGCTAAAAGCATGTTTGCCAGTGGTGATCCAGCCGAAGAAAATATTTGGTTAAATAATGTTACCGTTGCTGTACTCCAAAGACAAATTCCTTACAGGACAGATCGATCCCAAA